>CAJINU010000014.1:936950-1019466 GCA_905178165.1 Amoebophrya sp. A25
GCCCCGCCCCGGCGAGCCCGGTCGCGAGTGCACCCCCCCGCGCGCGCGTTACGCGCGCGCGCCGCGCGCATGTAACGCGCGCGCCTTATTTCGCGCGTAACGCGCGCGCGCGTAACGCGTTATAACGCGCGCGCGTAACGCGCGCGCGCGCGTAACCCGCGCGCGTAACGCGCGCGCGCGCGTTACAGTTTTTGCACCTTAGAAAGATGAAAAATTATAGCTTAATAATAGATTGTCACAACTTTTTTTCAGGCTTATCCGTCCACAAGATTTCCATGTCGCCACGAGTCCAACGGTTCTGTTGACGAGGTGCGGGAGCACCTCTAACGCCAGCATTCGCACCACCCAGGTTTGATGCAACACCACCAGCACCACTTCTCAGATTGTTGATACCACCAGTCAGCCCAGAATTTGCACTAGAGGAGGATGAGGCACAACCTGGTCTTTGAGGCCCAAATCCTTGAGGATGAGATTCTGAATGGCCAAAGTCAGCAGCTGGAGGATGCTGTGCGTTGCCTCGATGCGAGGAACAAAATGGCATTTTTCCTCCTCCAGGTGTCATCTCGCTCAGATGTTGATGATGTGGAACTGGAACAGAACTTCTCATATTTATATCTATAATCTAAGTGTTCTGGAAAAAAAGAAGTCGACCTCGACGTCGTCCTTGAGGACTAATATATTGGACTGGATAGAAATGTGGACTAATATCCTGGCGTCGCATCTTCTCAGGACTAATACCCCTGTACATCACTTGGCGTGGTTTTGGGCTTGGGTAGGCCTGGTTTAGAGGTGTAGTAGACCTAGTTATTGAAGGCACATAGACGGGGACCGACGCATCATCATGGATTCATGTAAGGCATAGCGACCGACGTACGAAGTCGAAGGCGACGACGAAATCGAAAATCCAAAAAATACCGACAACACAATGATTAGCTTTTTCAGCCCGACATCGTATGTAGAGAGACCGTACAGGAGCTGGAAGGTTCCTCTTGGCAGATGATAAAATTATTGGACCGACTCAACACAGCCTGCGTTCTTCCAATAGCTCTTGTCCCTGCCTCCTTCCTCGAGGAAGCGAAAGATTCATAGGTTTCTACAATCTTCTTAATGACTTTTTTACTGGTTGTCGCGTTGTTGAGCTTGAAGTAACTTCAATGAAGTTCTTCTTGTGTCGCCGAGTCCTGTTAAGTAGTACAAGTTCGAGTTTAGTCTTGTGAGTACTTCCTCGACGTCGAGTAGTAGTTGATAGATTTGAGTTCTTGATGCTGGGTATAAGTATTAAAGCTAGATGAGGAAGTTGTGATCTAGATCTTGGTTCTTCCTTGAGAATTGGTATTGCGAATGGGTGGAGGTTCATCATCATCTAACTGAAAACAAAGTGTGACTACATCCTCCTACCTTCGTTCTTCTTCGTGGAAATCGAAATGGCACTATAAAAAAATTATGAAAACTGGAAAAAATGAATTGACTCATCTTCATCTTCAAGTAATCACTATATCCTGCTCCTGCCTTAAACATAAATACACACATAGTTGGTACTACTTAATAAAAATCATGACATCTTCCACCTGGTCCTGGGCCTGCCTTAATCTTAAGACAGTTTCCTTTCGATAGAAATCAACACAATCCTCAATCTCGTCAAGGCTCGTCAAGCGACACCGAGAGAGGACGATATGTTCCAGAGATCTCTAGAAGAGTAGAAAAACTGCACAGTTCCCCCATCGCGATTGATGTACGACACTTTCGCTCGTGTCTGTTGTAGAGAAGGAAGAAGCACTCCGCTGTGTCGAAGAAGAAGTCGGCGTTCCGTTCACCCGATTATTAGACGAGGACAGGAGAGCTTAAGATGATGTAAAAACAAGAAAGACTTAAACCGACCTTCGTCCATTACAACTGATAGAGGTAAGGCGCGGAGTGAATCAATGAACCTTGATCTTCTTCCAATGAACCGGTAGCAGTGTTCACTTAAGTTGAGGCGCGTACATAGGTGCTGACATTCTGAAAGGGTGAGTATTATTTTGCTAGGTACGTCCATGCGACATACTAGCCCAGCAGATGGCATCAAGTTCGGATGAACCACGAAATTCTTGAAATGAGTTGTGAAGAGAACAAGCCAGACACCAACGGGTGCGAGAGCAAGATGCTAACTGAGGGCTAGGTGCCACATGGATAAGAGGGTGTGGAGGGTGGGAAAAGAAGTTTGAATACGAATATGAATAGACATGAATAGGAAAGAATAGGACTTAATAGGAATAAGAGCAGAATAGGAATACTACACGCGCCGGCCGGCCGCGTGCACTGCGTTGTAGGATGCGCAGCCCCCCGAATACATGAGTAGTACGATGAGAAGACGAAAGTGGAAGAGGGAGATGAAGGCGCCAGCTGGAATAGTACACACCCCAACCTGCTATGCCGAACACCTACGCTATTCTTCCATATCAATAAAACGTCGTGTAGCAGATGGTGAGTCCCACATCAGCTTCAAGAACTAGTACTATCAACCTTATCATTGATGACAGCACTGACAATAGAAAAAGTGTGACCCTTAACTTTCTCGTTGCTCATCTTGCCTGAAGTCGCTGCAGAAGTTTTGTTCGTTCTTTTTGCGGAACAAGTCATATTATCTTCCAGAACCGTCTTTGCGTGGGACAGGGCGGCCATGAAGCGCTGATGTCCAGGGGTGAAACGCCCATCGAAACGATCGAGCATGCCGAGAACTCGCTTGGGGCCATGTGCGTTCTCCAACAAGGCAGGTTCAAATGGATATGGATTAGAGCATGAGGGAGTTTCTAGTAGAAGTTGTAGTATTGATTCATACTATCATAGAGTAGGACTAAGTAGAGAGAACACAAAACAGGGTGTCCAAGTCATCTTGATGAAATGTTCGCAGATGTCTTCGAGCAGGTAGGTGTGAATGAAAATCAGCTTACAAGACTGGGTAAGTACAAAGGTGTGAATTCTACCAGTTAACTACCGAAACATTCTATAGACTAAATAACTATAACGAACAATATGACCATAACTTCAATACAGAATTGAAAGCGACTCCCATCCTCAACACGTCGATCACGGAGTCCGTTGACGCAGATAATCTTGTTTTGGTATTCCAGGCTAAGTTAGACCTTACCGATATTCATCCTCAGGAGCATCTTGGTAGCCATTTTCCCTTACAAAAGCCTTCCAAGATGCTTCTTAAGATGAATAAGAGTAAGCCTTAACTAAGGTAATAGTTAAGGAATTCCAGAAACAAGCTGTCGACTGGCGTTGTATCTTCACCATCCTGGTAGTTCTTCTTGATGCTAGGTAGTTCTTGTTCGATTTGAATTAGAGAACCAAGTTGTAAAATGCGCAATTCATCTTTGAAAAATGCTGTACTCTTTGTAAAAAAATTATGCAAGTAGTGATGTGAAAGTATTCCTTTGTAATATTGCTCTTTCTTCAACATCAAGAACAGCAGCAACTATTATTGAAATATCCTACTTTCAGGTGGCGAAGATATTTTCTTTCTCAGAGATGAATTCATTATCCTTATCGACGACAACTACAACTGCCTTAAAAATTTCATCTGGAAGGAGCAATCGCTGGTCTCACTGTTGATGGAAAGTCTACCATTTTTTGCGAAGTGTTTCGGCGGAGGCTGACTAGGAGGCGCCATTGATGGTGGTCTAGAAAGTACGCTTATCTTCTCGGGAACATTGTCACTTGTTGTTGCTGGACAAGCCGTGGAACCGCACCCAGGAGGCCTACGCTTATTGTCGTTTTCATCGGCACTGACGATAGGAAATATCGGAGGCAGTGGTGGAGGCAAAGACGCGTTCTGCTTCATTTCATAGACATCCTCCAAAGACCCACTTTTCTGCTGTAAGGCGAGCTCTACCGTAGTTCTACTAGTTGCAGCGCAGGTCACCGCGTTGTTGTTGTTGGTCGTCGTTGGTAGTAGAGTCATTTTGGACGTCGATATCGAAGGCTTCGATGAGGTACTTTTGGGTTGTACGGATAAGGTGGTTTTGGGCAACGTACACACGACATCACGACCACCTACAACAGCTTGCATATAATCCTTGACCTTCTTCTCTTGTTGTTTTGGAGGGTCTCCTTCTTGATCTACCACTTTAACTTGTAGTTCTCCACCTCTGTGTGGTTCTCCTGCTTTTCCACCGCTGTTGTTTTCAATTTTGTTGTTTTCATCCACCACTTCTTCCGACATTGTCAACTTCTGTGAGGACTCCTGATCATGTTGGACCGTGGTTTGGAGTCTTTTTTCCCTCATGTGAATGAAATGCAAGACGAGCAGAGCGTAAGAATAACTGCTCAAAGTGCCTTCCCACGCGCTGCGGATGCCCATTTGCTTCGCGTATCTCTTCACTAGTACGGCCAGCATTCTATACCGTTCATCTGCTAGAAGGACAGAGCGGACTTAAGTTAGAAGAGGAGCAGTACCTAGTGAGCTTAAGCTAGAAGAGGACCCATAATACAGTGGTCGTGAGCAACAGCAACTTCTTGATGTCGGTTTCGGTAAGTTATAAGCTTAAGTGCTGCCGTAACAAAGCACTATTCTGCAGAACGAAGAATTCACCTTCTACCAGCACCGAGATGTCAAAACTCGAAATTCCGTGTTCCAGCATGCAAGGAAAAGTTAGAGCCTTCGCGTTCGCAACCTCGTTGACGAGTGCATGATCCTTGGAAGTCGATGCTCTATTTTCAAGACGAAAAAAAGAACAATCAATTTCAAGTGTGACACAAGTGAGGATGCTGCAACAACGAAGCTGCCTTAACAAAGTATTCCGAATCTGCTGTTGGACATGGCACTTCACTATCGGCACACGAGCTTCTAGAACCAGTTCCAAATCCATCGACTTCTTTTCCCCTGCACCGTCTATGGTCTGGATGAATTTGGTCAAATCCGACAGAACCTCTTTCTTCACCAATCTGGCTAATGCTGCATCGTGTTGGTCTGAATGCTCTCCGACTCTGGCTGCATGTTTCTTAACGCTAGACACGACGCACTATCTGTAGGATTGAATGGGTGTGGGTTGCTTGTTTCTTTCCCCTTGAGGAGCACCATTTCCCCTTTGACCACCATCTTCACAAGGGGAACGTCCTCGTCTTCGCCGAAAATACTTACATAGATAGCACCTCACAAACGTCTTCACCGAGAATACATAGTAAGCTTAAGCACCTCACACGAGGACGACAAACTAATATATAAACATCTAGCCTTAAATTTCGCGAAAATCTTTGGCGACAAAATGAGCCCGCAATCCACGTCCGATCCCCTTGTAGCGGTGCCATTCTCCACTGACCCAAAGATCTTTACGATGCAGCTCTTATCAAAGAAGAAGTCCAACACTGTGCGAAATGAAGATTAGAGTCCACTCTCATCGTCCATGATCTCGAAATGAATCATTTGAAATTTGAAAATCAAAACCACTGAAGTTATTATTTATTATTCATTCATTCATTTGCGAACCACGTGACAACTCTCGCTGCCTGATTCCGTTGCGACCCGAGTAGAGACCCGAGTATTAGGACTTGTAATTGAATTAAGGCGTAAAGAGCGCCTCTTTCTGACAGAAGGACAACAAGGACAAGAAGGACATCAACGAACGAGAGGGCAGGATGAGACAAGAAACGAAGTTTATAATTCTCATCATTTGAAAAAAAAAATTCTCTCCTTGAAACAAAACGTCTCCGAGTAAGATGCTTCTGAAGATGGATTGGGGGAAGCCTTAAAGAGATTCGACTTCGTTCTCGATGCGGCCAACCACATAAGGCGAGAGCACCCCAAAGCGCTCGTAGAGAAGGTAGATACAGTCTGCTCCGGAGAGTTCCTCTAATAAAGGGCCGCACATCTCCTCACGCCAGAACCTAAGAATTTGACAGTAGCAAGACAAAAATCATTCGAGAAGATCGACCACGACGAGTGCTAGCACGTCGTGACAAAACATCACTTATTTTAGTTTTATCTGTAGACGTCGGTAGTAGTGATTTAGTCAAACCTGAGAGCCGGTGCTCTGGCAAGGGCCCCAAGTCGCAATCTCGGATCATTGTTCGGCGCTCCAGTGAATGCCCTCAAGTTTTCCGAAGCATCGCGGAATATACTTGCTACCGGGTAGCTGAGTGCCCACGGGCCACCCTCTAGCGGTTCGAAATCTGGTGACTTTCCGAGATTCGTATCGAAGAACGACGCAATGACCACACCAAGCGGCGTTAGTGAAGGGTCAAAAATGTAGTTCGTTTCCCCGCTTCCTGGTGAAAAGTCCTCGCTCACGCTCAACCCAGTCCCGAGTAGCAAAACTGCTAAGAGGTAGACACGATAGGCGGACGGCAAGTCAGTATCAATGATCTCTGCTGTTTTGTCCCGAGATACACTTTCGTCTGCTTTCTTCTTAGAGGTCTCTTTGCTGTTGTCTACTAGTCGTGCACCAGGGTTGGTGTTGTTTTGATTGTCCTGTGATGAAGCCTTGCTCTTCGTCATGTTTGAAGCTGAACAAGATGAGCCCTTTGAAGTTGCTGTTTTCGCCGTCTTCTTATTCGCGGTAGAACTCGAAGATGATGAGGATCCTGCCACAACACCTCCAACGCTATGACTATTGTTGTCCTGCTTTAGTCTAGTCGTACTTTCTCCCGTCCCAGATGTACTTGACGAAGAAGTTTGATTATCTTCCTCCTTGCCTCCCCTTTCAGCATTCTCCCCAACACCATCTGCAGATGCAGTAGCTCCACCAACAAATGGGTTCGTACTACTTGTTTTGCACTCATCAAACAACAGGGAAAATCTGTCTCTTTCATCTGGTAAGACGTCAAGGCCTTCAGAATGGAAGTTTTTGGTCAGTAGATGCCACGCTTGTTCCTCGCCTGCGGCTTTAGGTGGTCCCCATGTCGTTTGCTTTTGAATCTCGTTCAAATTAGAGGATCTGAAAACGTTTTCTCGTACTTGAAATGAAAGAGGCTTCAGTGCTTCAGAGATTGAGATTCATTCGAAATGAAAGATTGAAGATAAGATCTACATCTAGATCATGGATGTCTATAAAGTTTACCTATGTTTGTTACGCATGAGCGACGCCTTAACTAAAACAACGGCTACCTTCTGCTTTTCGTTCATTCGTGCCGCTGCGTCCAGCCGCTTCACTTGTTCCACTAAGGACAACACTCGGTCTACGCTTCCCTTCGTCTTCTTGCCTCCAACGGGAGTCACCTGTGACTGGAGAATCTGCTCTCCGTGTGTGGCCACCACAAGACTACTCATACTGACACAACGCAGAGCTTCCTCGAGCGAGAAAGGTGCCAAAGGCTCGTCTGAGTTGGCTGCTCCTGATGCATTGTCGGCAAGATGTAGTAATGATCCGGAAGATGCTGCAGCCGAAGGAGGCTGGTGGAGGGCAACAGAACTAGGCAATGCTACTGGAGGTCCTGCACAGATAGCTCCATTTGTCGCAGCTGCCAAGAGCGACGCGACACGACATTAGAGCTCACGTACTTAGTTGTAGCGGTGACGCGTCATTTCTTTTAAGCTTAATAAGACTCATAATTTTCTAAAGCCTACCCTACTAAGGAAACCAGGAATCATGAATTTTTCACGTCTATCCTAATAAGGTGAGGACACAAGAGAATGGCAATCACAATAACAATATCAATGTGATCAAACCTTAAGAGGACGTGCTCCCTTTTCTTGCTTTCGCCGCTTTCTTCTCTTTCCTGGTCATCTTTGCAAATTGCTGGTGTTCACTCCCTGGACTCGGGGACGCCGCGCCAGACGCAGTAAGAAAACCACTTGCGTTCAGACTTGGCGGACCGTCATCGGGCGAACATATTGTTGATGACGAGTGGAGATAAGTGCTACTAGTTGATGAATTCGAGCCATGATTGTGTGCGCCTCCGTGTGCGTGTGGTCCTCCATTCACCGTCGGACTAGCTTGCACGAGAATTGGCCGTCCAAAAGCACCCGCTAAGTATCTCCTGCGCACATTTTTAACTCGCATTTCCTGTGTCGCAATTACCCACACTATGATTTCCAAGTAGATACCCGGCAAACCCCGTTTACTAGCGGTTTCTCGACATGGAGAATCGACGAATCGTTGGAATTGGTCTTTTAGGAGGCGTACGACTGCTCGATACTGTGGCTGCGCCTCCCAGAAGCCATAAAGTCCATCCTCAAGCACATCTAGACTACTTCCTGCTTTCCTGCTCTTCGCGATTAGACTTGGGAATGAACCGACACCATTGTACTGCGCCGTGTCGAGCTGGACACCAGTAGCAGCCGGTGCTGGCTGTTGTACTTGTTGTATCAAAGAAAAAGATGTTGACGCGCGGCTAATATGCGAAAGAGACGACGATGAGTCATGATCCGATGTTGCTACACAAGAAGAAGAGAGCCCCAGGAGTCTAACACCTCCGAGACTTGCTCCTCCAGAGGCTCCGCCCCCAGAGGGTGACGAAGAGGAAGTCGTACTAGCGCGCAGCAATGATGGCCCAGAGTTAGAAGGCCCGCTGCCGGTGCCTGTGCCTCCTCCTCCTTCTGCTCCAGCGACTCCAAGAGATAAAGACTTCCTATTAGAACTTGCAGGAAGAATCCATCTTCAGCAGCATCTCTCGTCCCCTTTTCCCTTGAAAAACGGGACCAAAATGCCCGTGAAGATGCATTTCCTCAAGCCTTAATCCTAGTTGAGATCAATGCGCCGCCTCCCGAAGAGAAGTGGTTGTCAGCGCCATTTATCTTCCCATGTAGAAACCAGATATCGTACACAAGGCTCTTCACCCTGGAACACGACCCAGCATGGGCATGCCCTCTTTTTGCTTTTGGATAAACAACGCGTAAACAGGCGTTCCCCTTCCACCACATCTCCACGACCGAAGATATAGTCTTGTTTCGATACAATACCTGCAAGATATAATTTCATTTCTTTGACTCCGTCCGAGAAAAAAACAAAAACTTTTTAATGTTCTAGGTATTAGAGGACAGACGCACAACTCGAAAAAAACAGATTTTCATGTTCATCTAGGTACTAGAGGACCGACGCATATCAAAATAAATTATAGCACACTCGCTATACCTGTGGCACCATCCGTTTTATTTTGTCCAGGACATCGCCGCCCGTGATGTTTTTCGCTGTGATTTCGTAATACAGCCTAAAATCGACGTCGGAACCGGGAGTGTCTGTTCCTCGAACGACTGAGCCCACTTTGTCCATCCTGAAGACATTCAGGAAGCGTATTCCACTATCGCGCGGACTTAGGCCTTGCGCTGCAGCTAGTTTCGCTTCCCGCTTGCTCATCTTCAAGTCAAATTGTTTCTCTTTCCATTGCAAGGTCTGTAAGATAACTTGAGCGAGAACGTCATCGAATAGAAGCCGCGATTTAGAAAGTGTAAACTGAAGCTCATCAAAAAAGTCTAAGGACTACTAGAATGAAGCCCCTCCATCGGAATTTTTGTAAAAACAAAAGCAAACTTTCTCTGCTCAATAATGCTTAACTACACATGAAGATCACTGTACTAGTTTAGTTACTAGCACAAGCAAAACTTTCACCAGTACAACAGGTCCATAACTGTTCTTCTCGGCACTGACTGGTCCACCAAGAGTTTAAACCGGTCATCCGACACCCGTCCATCTACGGCAAAAGCGCGCAGGAGACCCCCTTCCTCGTCATTCTTCAGAAAACTGGTTGCTATCCGTTCAGCGTCTTCCGCATTGCGATGTCTCGAAGAAGAGCTAAGAGAAGGCCCAAAATTAGCACCCGGCGGCCCCGGTCCTCCAACATGCTGAAGAGGTGGTGCCGGAACAACCAGCGGCTTTTGTAGAGAATCGAGGGATGGCCCTTGCGGAGGTTCAAACAAGGTCGATGCGCCTCCAGGTGGGACAAACGGAGCAGCAGACGCAGAAAGCTTGGATAATGTTGAGCTACTAGTACAAGGTCCATAATTGTTGACAACGTTCCAAGCAGTTGTCAGAGTTTGTGACTCCTTCTCCCTCTCCTCTTTTTGGACGTCTCGTTGATGTTCCGTTTCCAGCATGACGAAACTATTTCCGACACCTCGTAAATGTCTTGCTTCCGCTTCAGCTATGTTTTTTCCACGGATTGCGAGACCCTCCTCAGCGCAAGCGTGCAAATTGCGAGGCGGCATTGTCGCTAGAAAGTTTCCAAACTGCAATTTCTCCTGCAGCCAAGAAAGCAATTTGCCATCTTGCCTCACATCCCCCACACTCAACGCTGCCTGTCGTGGTTCACAAAATGCTGGTCGTTTTATTTTTGAAACCTTAATATTGTTATGATTCACACCGTTAAGCAGGCTGTAGTCTTGCAACCGTAAGTGTTCGAACTGGCTTTTCCTACTGTTTTTGCTTGGGTGCAGTTCCGTTGAAGATCCACCTGCAGAAGACATTAATTCGCCTGTTGAAGACCTGTTTCCACTCCCACTTCCACTTCGATTATTTGTAGCACTAGTGTGGCCTAGAGATGACCCGGACGATGTCAGACTCGACGACGCTCCACCTCCACTAGCGGACGTTTGTTGCGTTCCTAGCACGGCAGATGCTGATGACGAGGCAGCACCCAAGCCAGAGCCAGCTGCAGTGCTCGCCGCTTCCGAAACTTCGGACAATTGGTCCCAACAACTCAATCTTAGCGACAGATAATGTATGTATCCTTGTTGTAGATAGTGGCTCACCTGCAGTCTTAGTCCTGGGACCTTTTTCCAAACTATCGTCCTCGGAGTGAGGTTGCAACTACAAGGGAATCAGTATCGGAGTTCTACTCAATATCAAAACTAAGAAGTACGTATCTGAAAATTATCATGTTCATGTTCCTTAACATTAACTGCTCGCCGCGGCTGAATGGCCTAGCAGGTGGCCGGTGGTACTGCTCGCTCAGCGAAGGAAAATTTTCCACATCGAATTGCTTGGCGCTTTAGAGCGTGTAAAGGACTACAAAGAATAACATAAGATGACTAAAATTAGTACTCTTCACTATCACTCTTCACTATCTTCACTAATGTTTATGATTTTGAACCGAAGAAGACCACCAAGTCGGGTTACATCTTTTTTTTCAACATTAAATAAAAAGTATTTCATAACCAAAGTCCAATTTCTGCTTCGAAATGCTTCCCGCCCCACGACCCCCATCGTCTCCAGCGCGTCTCTTTTGGTTAGGACTTGCTTTGTTGAGTGGAGGCGAACCGACAGCGCCATGAACAAGATGACTTTTGCTCTTTGCTTCGCCTGGCACTGCGAGTTGACTCCACGCCTGAGGATTGCAGATTTCATACGATGTAATGAGGCTATTGCTTGCACGTGAGGACTTCCACCCATGCAAGCATTCTGTAAAGAGGAACCTGCGTAACATGACAGCTTCACTCAAATCTATTATGTGGACTAGAGTGTAGGCAACATGACACTTTCTCCATAGTAGCAGAAGCACATGGCGCAAGCGTGGTCGAAAGCGACCGCGGGAGGTAGATATAAATGGAAAAGCCACTGTAGAAAGAGTCGTAGATGATAAAGTCCATCATGAAATTTTTCCCTACGATTAAGACGAAGTAGACATCAGTAAGTACATCAAGTCCATCGTTTGCGGAGTCATGTTCTGCCTCATGCTCATGTTCTTGACTGCCTTCCGAATGCACGGATTGCGTGGGACTTTGTAGCAGTGTATTCCAGGCGTCGAGGGTCATTTTGTTCGTGCTGGTGATGCTGACGGGTTGTTCGTAGAAGTGATAGAAGGGGTAGAGCTAACGGACGAAAATAAGGAGGCTGAGCATGATTCTTTTGGATGCTATGTAGTTGAGACCGCTGTGTCCCGTCAGTCGTTGTCTTTCGTGCAGCTACTACCCCTTTCCCGCAAGTTGCCGAGGCCGAAACGCTGAATACGACTTTCAAAGCGTCAACGAAGACATTTTTTAAGGCGTCATTTTTTTCTATTGTTCTTAGAAAAATCAGAGACGAGTCATCACTTTCTTGAATTCATCTCAACAGCCAAGTATATCACGAAAATGATGATCAAAATCATAACCGAGTAAGGAGCTCTAGTTGGATCACTACAACACACCAACTACAAATGAGAAGAGATGCTGTGACTACACAATTGCAGACCCTGTAGTGTTTTTGATATGTACTTTGACGCAACAAGAGGCGGCGCACCGCAGCGCGAAGCCTGTCCATCTTGTTATCGTAAGACATCTTCACCGATTACCGTCCTTCAATAACAGATGAATATGGAGGTGGACTTCTTCGACATTTCGTAAAAATTCAGATAATCGTAACGCTGCTGTTCACACACAATCGCAACATGCCGAGATGCGTTTTGAAGGACACGGCAGCAGCACAGTAAAGCTGATTCAGATCCTCCCTCACCCAGTTCTTGATTTCCTAAACAGTCCTGAATTTCTTAAGCAGCGATGCCAATCTTCTCAAATCGATACCTGTGTACAACATCTATAACCAATCGCTGTAGTACTGATGTCTGCTTACAGAATGCTGCTGCTGAATCTCGTGTTTCCTGTACATGCGACTGACTACTCCCAGTCATGCTCAGCGACACCTACTTACATCTACTAGGCTGTATTCCCACTACTTTCCCATCACCATCTTATAGTAATCCGGTCCAAGATCTCTGTAGTCAATGAAAAGTTCTTCTCCGGCCAAAATTTTCCTCCGTGTTTTGTATGTACAAAACGCGCCAGCTTCCACCGCTTCTTCAAACTCGAGGTTTGCTTCATCTGAATGATTCAAATACCAACCAACACTAAGCGTGTTCAAACCAGTAGCGTTTATGCCGTATTCGAGTTCTTGAGGTCCGTCGGACGGCGGACACTTGCTGGAACCTGTTGATTGATTGATTGATTGATTGACTGACTGACGTGCCTGGCATGAGGTCGATGTTGAAGAGTTTAATGTTTCTTCTTTTTTCTTTCGCTCCCCATTTGCATTTTTTCCCATGCCTCCGCATTGATTGATTGACTGTTTGACTGATTATTTACCTATAATTCTGGAGGTATAGGGGCTACTCTTTTTTTGGGTGGCCAGAGAGAGGTTCACTACAAAGCAGAACTTCTGCAAGCATTTAACAACTAGTAGAACATTCCCACGACGCCGTTCCCACGTGCAGTCATAATCAACTAAGTATACGCCGATAGTTTTGTATTTGGCGACGAATGTAAGTGCATACCATCCTTCCCCCCGTCCACTTCGTCATCCGTCAACGGCGCGAAAAACCCCTTCACCAGATCCTTCACAACATCTGCCACGCCGTCCAGTTCCGACTCTCGCACCGTGACTGACCGTTCGTCGCCACGAGGGCCAAGGATGTCGGCGTTACAGACGTGAAACGGGTCAACGCCTTCAGGTATATCTCGTATAGCGATGACACCGCAACCTTCGATACTGCTACTACCGATTTTTCGCGATTAGAAGGAAAAGGCTTATAATTCTGGGTGGAGTGATATATTTGACTTGAACAAGGTTCTATCCATAAACATAGCAGCTTTCCCGTAAGTGTTCTAACAGCTCGATTTTCAACACTGCATCGGATGTTTCGTTCTTTCGTATCCTCTCAATAGTAGTTTTAGCTTCTTCGAGTTGCGCAACTGTTTTTAACTGCAGCACCGAGTTCATCAACTCCAGCATCAGAGCTTGCTTCTTCGTTGGAGTTGGTGGAAGGTTTGCGTCACCTAATGTTTGGTCCGGTGCCGTGGCTGCCTTGTGCTGCAGCGCGGCAGCATCTTCTTGGTTAGCAGTCCTGTCACCAGACTGGATCGCTTCGGCGGCGCTTGCCGAGAGACCGGTTTCCTTGAGAACTCCCATGGGATTTTGTTGTAGGATATCTTCAGCTAATTACACAAAAAAAGCACGGCACTGCTGAGAAAACAAGATCTGTCTCCGTTTCCACGTGCAGTACTTTTTACAAGCGAGCACGGGTGTTCCACATACGCCACTTCCGATTGGATAACTAGGATACGCCTCTTGAATTTTCCGTCTCTCACGGCTGTTCTTGCGGCAGCTCCCATCTCAGTGATCGGGAACATTTGGAACAAACCCGCGATGCATGACAAGCACATCGGCAGTGAGAAGACCAAGACGCTATAGATACGCGCTTCATTTTACACTTTTCGAGAATTCATTTGAAAAACTTTGTACGGATAACATCGTCGTCAACAAGCACTGACTTGGGAGTAGTGTTTGCTTGGGGGTATAATTCATAGTAGGTGTAGGTTATGTTCGAAAAGTCTCAATTTTGCGGTGTCACCTGCGCTGATAGAAGTTCATACTCATATGTACTTCGTACGAGACCAGCGAAAGGACACATTTTTTAGAGTACATAGTCGTTTCCCTCATGATGAAATTCTAACGAACTTCATGCTCATGAAGAATTACAATTTACTGTATATCCGAACAATCGTGAAATGAACGACCGATTGTTCATCGATCTCCAACGTTCATTTTCAGTAAGTCTAATTGATAGCTAGTGATAATATCAGTATTTTCAGTCACAACGTGAACGTTAGTATGTAGATCCTCTTAGTGCTTCTATGTTACAACATCCTCAAGTTACGTTGCGAACAATCATAGACTGAAAATTCACAACTGACTTAACGCCGAATTCCATCCATTTATAATTGAGTCGAGCATTCAGGTCGTGACAATCGATCTTAATCTTCAATTTCATGTAATAGAAGTTGGAGAGAGTATTTGCTTGATAGATGATGAGTATCTCGGATATTAAACAAGTGTTATGATCGTGCTAACATAAGGATCATATGCAGTTGTTGCATAGAAGGAACAACAACTTAGATTTAAAACAAAGGGGTCAATTCTTCATCTAGCTTCTCAATCATTTTCACATCGTAGATATTTTTCTGCGTCGTGACTGCCTGGTGTCAACGAGACAGAGTGTTAATCCCTCCACGTAAGACCGCGTAAGAAAACACGTCGTCACCCGCCAAACGAAACGCAGACGATCCACATCTTAGAAAAATGACTACGAAGGACCGACCCGGGGGTCGTTTACTCTTTCTAGTACATTAGGTCCACTTAAGATGAAGTTATGAATGTGGAGTGACTATGAAAAGTACGCTTACATGGACAACATCGGATTACTCCGCTCCCATCTATCACATAGTAATGGAAGAACAACATGATAACACTAGATTTTCAGTGAGAACCGCCGGAGTTCGAGTTCTGCACTCCAAGTACAACAGTATCGACCGACATCCGAGAACGCCGGGTCATCATCTATTTTGAAATCAATCATTAGCTATCAATATTGGTGTTCAAGATGTTGAACAACTACTTGCGCTATTCTTCCGTAAAACTAAAAACCGTTTACGGGAAGTCATCATCACCGAAAACCATCTCGTCTTCGCTTTCATCGACGTTCTCCGGCAACAGGTTCTTGTCCCGCAAGAAAGCGTTGGCATGCTGGATAACTGTTTTGTTGATCATAGGTATGTGTTTCTGTACTATAGGTCGGTCACCTTCTAGGTACTTATACGATAAAATCTTTTGGTAGGTTTCTTTATTCAGAATTGCTTCTCGAACGGGTATGATCGAGAAAGCACTCGTGCAGAACACACAGTATTGTTTTGAAAGGCCTTGATAAGAATAAGCTTACCTCCACAGTGCGGACACAGGAAAGCGTGCTGGAGTAAAGTAGAAATGAATTACTAACTGACAGGCGCTATTCCACGATGCCGCAAGCAGATAACGACGATACTATCAACACATAGTGGTACCGTAATCACGCATCTTGAGGCAGAAGACACCCTTTTCGCCGTCGTTCTTAACGCAAACCATGGCATAGTTTGTTGATGAATCTTCACGGATGGCGACGCCCTTGGCTCCGCACATCTTCAGGACATATTCCAACCTGGTAGTGTGTTATAGAAGGGAAAGTTTGGTTGAAGCTGAACGGTGAAGGAAGCCACACAAACCTGGTAAGTAGCTCGAAATTTCGATCCATATCACAGGGAACGATAGATGTTTCTCTTCTTCTATTCATGTGCCTCAGAGTTTGACGCAAAACCCACAGAGGCGACTGACCCCCACTTCTAGAGAGTCAACTACCAGGGTCCGCGCTCATGTTCAACACTTATAAATATTAGTTTCCTACGTCCTATGCAGATAGGTACTTTTCCAAACGCCACAACCTATCATTAGCGCTAAAAAGTGAAACGAGAGGCAAAGGTAAGCATTGCAGCTACGGTCCGAAACACAATAATCATAAAAACTGAAAAGTATGCATTACCATTCCTTCGCATTGCAGGCCTTGGATTCGTCTTCCGGAACGTAAGCCACAATGCACAGATTATCGTCATCGGCCATAGACATCACGACCTTGCCGATGTGACCGGCGCCACCCTTTCGCTCCTCCTCGCTCGGGTCCGACTTGGCGTTCATCGCTTTGACGCTTTCGACCTGTCGCAAAATGTCAGAGAGAGAGTTCAAGGTAGTGAATTTGTTTCGGATTAGAGGTCTTGTGCGTGGTTGGGGAGACGAGTGCTGAAGCGAAAAAGCGCGAGTTGATTGGAAGCGACAAAGGCGTGGTTCCTCCCCCCCTTACCCAAAAAACCGAGCACTGCAGAAATCCCTTACATACACTTATGCACTCAATTGGAACAAAATATTTTCAAAAAAAATGTACCAGCATGTCCAAGTCACCTGCCGGCTCGAGCATCTTCGTGCAGAAGTACTTGAGACCGCCCATATCGGCTGCTCCCTCTATCTCCACACCACGCTTACCTAGGGAAATTTTTGTCAGGAGGTGCAAGAAGCTGTAGTTCTTAAGAATGTGAGAGGTGACATGGTAAAACGATTCGCACTAGACCCTAAACCGTCAAGACAATTACACACGCACCACAACCACTTTTGAGATAAAAATTCGTCTATGCATGAGTCTCGCTACAAATCCGAACCAAAGTCCCAAAAGTACCTCCTTCCTTGATGACCTTCTTCATTTTTTTTTCGAGTTTGTCGGTTGTGAGCCGTTCTGGGCACGGGGGAATGACCATGCTGCTGACCTTTACTGGCGCAACATATTTCGGGTTACGCTTCACCGTAATCTGCACTTGTGCTCGCTTTCCGCTATTCAGCTGAGCATAGTGCGTCTCAATCTTCACAACGCTGCCAACGTCGTTCTTCTCAGGGGAATGAAAGAGGGAAGATTTGACGTACAAGAATATCGAAGCATACCCAGAAAAAGTTCTAGGCTCAAACCTCTACCAAACTGTACGGTACTATGAGAATGACTACTCGATCAATCTAGTACTAACAAACTCAAAAGTTTTCATAAAGAAGTCCAACTGTGGCAACGGCGGACGGGATAGCAGTTCCAAGCGCAGAGATGGTCATCTGGTCAAATATCTTCTTCTCGATGCCATCCTTTCCGGTGACGCCTGATGGAGTTTTTTGTTTGGGAGATTGATTAATGCAGTGTCTTCAATACGTATCAACTACCTATGCGAAATTAAAAATGTTGTAGTCGTGAAACTGAAAATAGAATGCAATATCCATGAAGGCGGACGAGAGGACAAAGAACCCTGTCCTCAATTTTGTAGTTTGGAGCCGTGAACGAATGTCAAAACCCCAACCGAAACCCCCCAGCCTCTAAAGGGTTAGACAATGACTACCTTGAAGAAAGTTGGTTGCGGACTTGACCCAGAAAGGGACCGCACGTGTTGTCGAGATACGCAGGACATCCTCAGGCTTGTCGCTGGCCGTCTTCTTCGACGTCTGCTTTGGGCTGCCAACTTCAGACATTCTTTGGTTTTTTGTTGTGGTGTAGTACTGTTGTAGCTATGTCTTCCTAGCAGTGGTACTGAACAAGTACGTGTAGTAGCTACTTTCCTATTAGTTGTCCTTGTATGTCTCGATTTAGTGATTTAGATGAGTACACGAACCTGAACTAAAAATTTCTGGGCTCGCCTTCTAAATCTTTACCTGCTCCTTTTGTGAATTTATTGGCACAGACCTCCTGTTATGCTCTTCTTCCCTGGTTGAGGACGGTCGTGAGTGAGAAAAATAAGAATCTTGCCTAGAGTACGACAGTCGCAATTTAGATCTAGCGCCAGTGCGAACCACCTGGACGGGCAGGAATAGAGTGGAAGTGGAAGTGCAAAATCGGACCACCATCCGCCTGACAACAGGAGGGCACCATCCGCCTGACAACAGGCGACGTGAAAATTCTCTGGAAAAGCAAAACCTATGTTCCGCTTGCACATCGTGTGATCCTAATCTTTGACCGGATCCGACATCTACCACAGGAAAACATTAAGAGAGAGAAACGGCCAGTGTCAGACACAGCGAGCAGTGAAGCGACCACATGGAGGAAGACATGAGGTCGTGGATCCGTTGCCCCCCCCCGCAGCATCGTTGGGCTAGGATACAGCACTATCTGTCAGAGATATTAGAACACACTCACCATTATTCTGCTTTCTTGAGAGCAAGCACGTTTTTGTGGGTACTTCGCCTCTTTATCTTTAGATTCACTGTTTCAAACCTGTACACGTTCTGGGCCTGTCTGAAGAAGAGACGAGACCCGCATGATTGAAAAGATCCGCTGTTTTGTCTGCACAGAATACCCGTCGGTTGATGCCACATCGAGCTGAAAAAAATTCCGCATTTAGATACACGAAGACTAGAAGATGTAACTATAATCAGGTTTGGTGTTGAAGGGACACACGCATCATCTGTTACTGCCTGGCATTCCTCACTTCTCATAATTGGGGTTTAGCAGGCATCGTTTAGGGTAGCTACTCGTGTAGGGTACAGCATGATGGTGCTTCACTATAGTACAATGACCCTCGAGTCAAAGTCGGTGTGCTTCTGCTTATGCTTTAATCAGCAGAGGTAATCAAATAGCTTGTCGACGGTCCTTGCATTACAACTAGGTGGATTTGATAGCGCACTGCGCTTTTTGACCTACGAAGAAAACTTCTTTGGGCTCGCCCTCGTCCATCCGGACTACGCATACATACTTTATAAAAACTCAGAGAAACTCCTCGTGGTGTATCTAAGTGATATCTTGTTGTATGATGTTTTTCGAGATTTTATTTCCGTTTGTTTCTACCTAAAAATAATTCGGACGAACATTTGCTCTAAGCAAACATTGAAGATCAGACTACTTATTATGAACATATGGAAGCCCATGGTGCGCGTGACAATTCTTTTCCAACCGTTTTGAATCTCTATGTAACAACATGTCTTTTGTAAAGATGAAATAGTTCCAACATGTCTCACGTTCGTAATCCATTCATCTAAATCTTTTGATTGTTATGTTGAAACTACATTTTCGATACTTTTTGGTCGAATTCTGCCAACGTGCTTTTGATAATTTCGAGGGCCTGGTGCAGTTCTTCGAGGGTAATGCAAAGCGGAGGGGCGAAGCGGATGATATTCTCGTGAGTCGGCTTGGCGAGGAGACCTGGATGAATGATAAATAGCATTTGAGGCCTTCCATTTGAGGGCCTGTCCATTCTATACATGGAGATTTGTCACGGCGCGCACCATGAGCAATCCCTTTGGCATTTGAGTCTTTCTTTTCGGAAGTGATTGACTCGGGACTAGCCGAACTAGCAAAAATCTATCAGTTTTACAACAAGGGCCTCAATTTCTATTTTGTTCGGAAAAGGTGCTATAGATCTTAGACGGATATCATGTGGAGCGCAATTCTGTCTGAGTTTTTCATTCGAGTACGCTCAGCGCGCTAATGCTTCCGGTATCCTGTCTAATCTGCCTGCATAGCTTGAGCCAATCTAACACCGGTATAACAACCATAAAATCAAGCACCTTTCTCTGCCATTCCCATGCACACTTGCCATGCCGTGACCTTCTCTGCAAACGCCGGGTCGACTTCAAGCGCATTCAGCAGGCCCTTGCCGCGAACATCCTTGATCCATGGACATTAGAGTTCGGAGGAAAGAACGCACATCGAGGCTATTTCACCTATACTATACCGCGTAATACTATACTGTAATCGTAATGCTGATGACCAGGAGTGAGTGGAACCTTGTGTCATCCTTGGAAAAATCAACGTGTCATGATCTACATAATTTGCATAAGAAGCACACTGAATGATGAGAGAAATAAAAAAACAGTTTTTCTTTGAGGATCTCTATCCTCTGTATTCTGCTTTCACATGCAAGCTGTAGGGTTCCATATTACACCACAAAATACTCATGATTGAAGTAAATCATCTGTCACAGCCAATTCATAATTGTATTCAAAGGCTTTCAACTCCTTTCGGAAGACTTCGCCCATCGCCTGTGCGTGGTCAGCCATCTTCTCGTCGCGCAAAACCTCCAAAGCTGCTTTTGCTACGGCACAGCCAAGCGGATTGCCGCCGATGGCTTAGAGGTTGAAAAAACAACACCTAGTCGTTATTTTTTCTGTAGAATCTTCAGTGTGTAAAGAAGGTATCATCATGCGATCAGATAATACAAGTTCTTTCTGTAGTACGGAAGACCCCGAAGCACCTAATTGCATGTGGGTGCTTCAACTTTAAGAACTAACAACAAAGACCACAAAATTTCAGCCATACTATGTACTCCCATGTTGTCCAGGCTTGATATTGAGCATGATATCGTCATCGCAGAGAACTGCGGACACTGGATACATGCCACCGGAGAGCGCTTTTCCGAGGACTACAATGTCGGGGCGAATACCTAGTGTTTCGTGATGATGATGATGATGATGATGATGAGATACTTACCCAACACGGTTGGTTCTAGTAAAATGTCGGACTGATTCAGTGGCTGTAAAAAGTCACACCGGGACCTTTTCTTCGAGCAGCTCGTACAATCAGTCCACTGAGAATAGGGAAGTACCATAATGCTCACTGCACAGCATCTTTCCCGTTCTGCAGAGTCCCGTCTGAATCTCGTCACAGCACAACAAGGCATTATGCTCTTTACATAGTGCAGCTACCTTCGGAAAGAAGTCTTCATCTGGACATATGATTCCTGCCTCTCCTTGTATTGGTTCATAGCAGACGCCTACGATGTTCGGATCTGAGGCAAACGCCTTTTCTAATGCCGGAATGTCGTTGTAGGGGATGAGATGAAAGCCCGGAGCGTATGGGCCGAATCTAAGGTTGGATGGGAAGAAAGAGGAGAGGTGAATGCATTGACTTTTGCGATAATGAGGTGGACCGTGGAAGACCAAAGGGCGCAATATCTTCTCAAACGAACAAAATCTTTCTGAGTGGTGTGCGCTCGTCGTGCGAACTACATCAACATGCACTACTGCGAAAAGTACTTTGCAGTCATTAAAGTAATTGTTACCCTTTGTAGCAATCCGGATCTGTACTTGTTGAAACTGCGCACACCGACCGTCCCCAGAAATTGTTGTGGGCAAAAACTATCGTTGCCATATTTTCTTCAACTCCTCTCTTGTCATAACCCCACTTTCTCATTAGCTTCACAGCTGTTTCTGTGCCTTCTACACCGGTGTTCATGGGAAGGACTTTGTCATACCCGAAAAAATCGGTGATAAATTTCGTGTAGCCGGCGTAGACCTGAGATGAGAAGCGATGATGCTGATTTGATGCCCACGAATTCAGTCGCGTTCCAAGTAATTTCGAACAGCCGTATCGGTGAGGAGAGTGCACCAGAACCAAACAAATGCACATCAAGCACAAATTAAAATTCTATAGATACGTTGTTATGAAACGCCCTCGACGTCAAGGTGAGCTTCTGGCATTGCTGTGTCATAGCTTTGACAATATGTGGATGGCAATGACCCTGGTTCACAGCTGAATATGCCGCGAGGAAGTCAAAGTATTTTTTCCCGTCTGTATCCCACATGTAACAGCGCTCGCCTGGTCAGTTGGGGGTAGTTTTCTTTGATCGATGGACCATGTTGATGTTCTTTCGTGAGATTAACATTTTAGTCCTAAGCACTTGCTTGAGGCCATAATATCGATACCTCTCTCCAAAACCACCGGCAACGGATGGTAGTTGTGTGCTCCATATTTTTCTTCTGTGTCGATGAAGGCTTGCTGTGTGGTTTTTTTAAGCGCCGCGTCGGCGTCCTCGTGCGGAACCGCACTTGCTACTGGTTGTGGCATCTTGTCGCCGTCAAGGTTGTTCCAATGGTGGGGTAATATACTTCGATTTGTAATGAAGCTCTTGCTATTTTTGTCTATTTTTCAATTTAGGATATAAAGTCGTTTTCAACTTTTTGAATTTATGACCTCCTGGAGTAAGTAACTTGTACTGGTGTTCTTGTCCGTTAGTCCCTCTGTTAACACTGCAGTGATGAACAGAAGTGTCCAGGACAACACACCTTAAAAATTTCGAGATATTTGAATCAATCGCCCTATGAAATTGGAGTGTGGCAAAATTCTGATGAAGGTGTCTCGGTCCTTGTGACCTTTTCACGAGATAAATTTTGGTGTTTTAACGCAAAATTGACAATGACTGTGAACAAGTGTCGATAGATGCATCTACGCGGGAAAGAGTGAAGGAGGGTACCATTTACAAAAGCCTGCTTTCCAAATCCAAATGAACTAAAATTCGATATTCACCTCTTCATCTCGCTCATGGCAGGCTCCCCAATCTCTCATCCCGTTATCACTCAGTATATTAATCTCACCGGTCATCCTCGTGGTACTGGTGGCAGAACATCGACAGCAACAAAAACCTACACAAGCGAAAGGCTACAGGTACAGCTTCCTACTTTCATCATAATTTGTTACTCTTACTTCTCAAAATTGACTTTCCCTTTCTGTCCTGGTCCTCAAGGCCATCTACAACTACGAGGAAAGCTAAATGATTTCAACCGTAACTACAATACGAGTAGGTTCATTACCGTAACTACAATACGAGTAGGTTCATTTTTGTAAGGTGGAAGTATAAAAAGTTTTCCGAAGAACGGGTTCATTTTCTTGGGATGCGAACAGGCGCTCCCGGGTTCATTTTCTTGGGATGCGAACAGGCGCTCCCGGGTTCATTTTCTTGGGATGCGAACAGGCGCTCCCGGAACATGTAATTTTTGTTTACTGGAATAGACATTTAAAAGCTTTTTTTCTAGGTTTGCGCTTGACTTTGACTTGAGGTTTTTCTTTTTTGCTCAGACGACTAGACGGTAAGACTACGAAACTAACCATTCACCACTTCGACGACGTGTAGTCGAATAAGTACATTGAAGGCAAAAATACCCCCCCAGGCGGACATGACAAATTATGAAAATAATGAGGAAGAACATGCACAGTTTTCTATGCAATATGATAATTATTAAAAACGATGAACATGAAGAGCAAAAAGAAAAACTTTTTAACCACCCCTTCTTTCCCCCCATAAATATGAAGGCCACCCACGGCGGTTTCCATTTCCCTCCAGTGTACTACTGTTTCCGCAAAAATACTGCTTATGGCGGCTTCCATTTCCCCCCGGTGTAGTGCTTCCTTAACACCGCATCTTTCTCGTACCTTTCCTGCAGATTCCCCAATGCTTCTTCATTCCGCTTTTCTCTTTCCTTCGTCTGTCTTTTGTCCTCCTCTATACTTTCTAGAGATTGTTTGTAGTCCCTTTGCATGATTTTTTCGCTGACTTGATTTGACCTATCTTGATCGGTCTCCTTCAAGGTATTGATCGTTTCCCTGGATAGCGGCTTGGGCAAAGCTTCTTCCACAGGGTCTCCATTTTCGTCGAGCTGACCTATTTTTGGGACCGCACCAGCAGCACGCGGATTCCTAGCAACGCTTTCGGCACCACTGTCGCTGTCGGCGGCCGTTAGAGCTAGTGGTTGTACTTATGTGGAAGAAGAACAAGAAGATACATTGTCCCGAGGAATTGCTCGTGGTCTAAGCGCTTGCGGTTCATCTGTGTGATTAGTTACAACAACAAGTAAAAAGACTATCAGAAGATTCGGTCTCTATTAATGCCGCGTTTCTTGAGCTAGAATTTCTTCATAACACTGGCTTCACTCTTTCTTCTTTCCCGACTTTTTTCGTCCGACCTGGCCTTCCCAATATTGGTTCGTCTTTTATTTGCGGAAACTCTGCCTGCAGTTCGTTCAGCGTATTCCTTATGTCTCGAGGCTTCGCATTCGGTGGTGCTCTTTCTAGAACCATTTGCTCGATGATACCTAAACCCTGAGCCTCCGCTAATGGGTTCTCGTCTCCCATCACACCATTATGCCGCACTATAGAGGTTCTCGACTTCTCGTTCGGACTCTTGTCGCGGAACCTAGGCGCTCGATCTGCCTGCCTGGGTCTAGGACTATTGCGTGAAGCATACTGTCTCTGCAAATTTCCCCTTCGATCCGCATCTTGCATCTCCCGCTGGAGTCTCAGCTCTGCCTGTTCGGCACGGAGGTCAGAAAGCTCTTGATTAACATCCCAGTCCTTGGGAATACGGTCTTCTTTCCGACTCCAATTCTCAGGGATAAGATCCGGAGACATCGTACTCATGTGCGCTCTCTTTGGGTCGCGGACATTAGAGAGATCCTTAACTCGATGTAGATCAATTTTTGCTACAACGAAACACTTCTTTTGATCACTACAAATTACCTGAACGTGATTGAGCGTCATTCATTCTAGGTGTTGTCTACTAGAAATAGTACAAAATTTTAGGATCACTGCTAAGTGCATGTCATCCCATAACTTCCGGTGGCATTTCTGTGCTTTCCGTTCTCCAGTCTATGAACGTGCGCCAGTCTCGTCTCTCGAAGCTCCCGTCCATATGGATGGTCCTTCCATGGACACCCTCACCCCCAAACCCATGAGGTGGAATTTGCGTATCTGCGTTGTCTTCGGCGTAGTCTGGCGGTACACCACGTTGGCCACTGCGCGGAGACGGCTTAGGCGAAGCTTGCTTTCGGGGCTGTTGAAGGTTGGAATGGACAGGTAGACTTTTGAAATGGCTGGCAAAATAAATGGATATAGTTATAGAGTCATAGTCAAGAATATAGGATCCAACAGTGAGTCGTGGCTTGGCTTCAACATCGACTATGAGTTTGTCATCGACATGAAGGACACGACGCCTCCAAAAATCTCAAATCTATACCCCAAAGTGCTTCACTCCATCTGGAGGATCCACTGAAGGTATAAAGACATTTTCATCGTCGTCTCGCAGGTAACTCCTCTTCCGCTTCTCTTTCAATTTGCTAAAGCCAGTCGTACTTCTCAGACCCATCTGGTTCACAGTCTTGAAATCTGTTCCACTCGAATCCATACGTTTCGTTGGACTTAAGCTGCCTCCTAGACCTGTAGTTGGATGTTCACCAGCATGATCAGCTTGCTCTCTTCCATCTGGTGACATCGCGTCTCGTGTCAAACCACCTCCTGCGCCAGTGCCGCCTCGACTTCTAGTTGCACTCCGTGGCGGTTTCCCTGCTGTACTAGAACTACTTCCGCCTGTGACCAAAAGGCCAGTCTTATGGTCAAAGCCTGGCTGAATTCCTGAAGAACGCGGCTGCTGTAGACCTGTGCCGCGTAATTTGTTTGGCGATGGCTTCGGTTGCCGCTTGTACAACATGCCCGTCGGGTCAAACGGCGTCTTCACCGGGCCTTGCTGAGACATCCGCTTCATCGCACCCGGAGGAATGCGCGTGCTCGGTTTACTAGTAGCAATAGCTTGTTCATCTTTTTGCGCTGAGGTTGGGATGGCAAGAGAGCCGTCTCCGCGTATCCTAACGACTTCGCCACTGGCTTGTTCGACCTGGTACATGGCAGGCGTCTGATTTCGCTGCTGCACTTGATCCCGTAAGTTGGTCAACTCCTTCTTCTGGTCTCTGCGCTGTCTAAGCCAATCTTCCTCGTCCTGGACATAGTCGACTAACCAAGACTCAAGTTCCTTGCGCTGCTGCTCTAGAACTTTGGTCGTCCGGGACATATCTGGTTTTATGGGTGTCAGATGAAAATAATCCATCACGAAAAAGCAGTGAGTGTGGACAAATCAGGATATTAATTCTACGGACTGATAGAGGCTCATCGTAAGAAAGCGATTACCATTGATTCTCTAATTGTAATTATATTTCTCAATTCAAAAGCATCCGACCGAACATGAAATTCTCCAAGAAATAGAGATTTCTACCATCGCCCACTCTCGGCACATTATCTGGGTTCACGTTTGATCTATCGGCCATCTGCTCTCTAAAATCTGGATCTAATGGCCCTTCTCCATCGTCCGCCACCGCCATTTCCACATCTTGAGCTAAATCCTGCAAGCCAGGCTGTAAAGCGGCCATCACGTCCTTCTCGTCCACCGTTGCTGTCAACCGCAGCGCCCTATAGCAGGTTGCCACGTGTGAGGCTACTTCAGTCTGGTAGTTCAGTTTGAAGATCTCGCGTTGTCTCCTAACTGACTCGATCTCTTCGAACATGCGTCGACACTCCAACCGAGCCCGATTCACTTCGTCTTAGACCTTACCGATGCTCATCCTGAAGGGCATCTTGTTCTTGGTAGCCATTTTCCCTTACAACAAAATAACCCTTAGTGTTGTTCGTGTTCCAAGATGCCTCTACTTGTTAAGATGAATATTATGAGTTAGTATGTTGAGTAAGCGGCACAAGCCTTAATCATCACAAGCCTTGATCCATCTATCGATGAAGCCGCGAGCGCCTTCCTCCTGCTCGATGCCGATGGCCTGCTCTAGTTGCTGGTTCTTCTTCTTGATGTCAGCCATCTTCGACATCTGCTTGTTGGCGTCTTTCAGGATCTGGTGGAGATGTGGAGTGAAGGTGAAAAAGGATCAAAATGTTCGCGTCTTTCAGGATCTGGTGGAGATGTGGAGTGAAGAAGGTGAAAAAGGGTCAAAAAAGCCTATTTGTGGAGATGTGGAGTGAAGAAGGTGAAAAAGGGTCAAAATAGCCTATTTTTGTAATTTCGGGAAAAAAGCACAGCACTGTAATAGATGAAAAATCCTTGTTCTAGGAGGTGAAAAAAGACAAAAATAGCCTATATTTCATCTTATAGTTCTTGGTCTAGTTTCGTGAAAAACGCAGCTGCAACATCACTAAGTACTTATAATAGAATACAAATCTTCCTTAATACCAGTTTCAACTCATAGAATCTTAATACCAGTAATAATAATAGAATGCAAATTCTTCGTTCTAACTAAGTACTTAATACATAGAATACAAATCCTTGTTCTAGCAAAAATTACCAGTTTCAACTCATGTATTTGCGTCTTGTAGTTTTCTGCATTTGCCATTTCAGCACGTAGGTACTCGAACATCCTATCATACTCCTCTAACCGTGCCACAATGGCTTCGTACTCATCTTGCTTGATCAGCTGCTCCATCTCCTCTGGTGTGGCCAGGATGTGAAGCTTCGTCTGAAACTTAATACGTTCCTGCTGTTCTTTCTGGAAGAGCTTGGCGAAACGTTGCGAGAGGCCTCGGACTTAGAGTCCCTCTGGTTATGGAAGTGGAAGTAATAGCCTAACGAGTGGTCAAAGTGAGTTTATTAAATAGTTATAGATAAAAGAATCGTGATCTGTTCTGAACCGATAATAGTGGAGATGCTAGAAGAAAGAGAAAGAAAAACGAACCATCATTGCAACCAAAAAAATCCCAAGCCATAATTGTAATCCGTCGTATCAGCTTTCTCTTTTTCGATCTCCTTCCTATACGCGTCATACTCCTTTCGTACTGCTTCGGCTTCGGCTTGAAGTTCTTCATAGTCAGCGTTCATCTCCTCTATCTGGATATGCAACTGCGCAATTTCTTGCTTCATCTTCTCCTGTACTTGGAGCATTTCTTTGGCATCTGCCTGTGCACGCTCGAGCATGGCGACGGTCTGTATGGTGCGGGGGTGATTGGGAAAGGGTATTTTGATCAGCTGCAGGATGTTGAGGTACTAACAAAAATTTAATTGAAACTATAATAGTACCTTGTAAAAAGTATAAAGCTTATAAGTTTCAGACCGGTGAAGCCACAGTTGTAACTGAATCACAACAGAAATTCCAAGTTCATCGAGTACCTCTTTCAACGCCTCAATCTCCTTCTTTTGACCTTTGATAACGCCTTTTTGATTTTTGATGACGGCGTTCAGCTCGTCTGCGTGTTTAATGGCTAATTCCCAATTGGTGAATTCCTTCCAGGCTGTCCACATCTTTTCCTTCAGCAAGCGCGCTTGAACTGCTTTCATACTCTCCAAAGTGGCTTTGGTTTTAAGCCTGGTTAGTAGGTGCTTTAAGGATAGAAGTACTGTTGAGAGAGGACAACTGCGTCCTCGCAGGAAAAAAAAATAAGACTGTGAAAAAAAAAGAAACTTCCAGCGGACTGTGTGAGTCACACTTCCTGCCGAACAGGCAGTCACAATGACCTAAAAAACTAGTACCTCTTATTCTTCCGCAGTTTGTCAATCGTCACGGACAAATTTTTGATTTGAAACAGCAAGTCCGCGACTTTTTCTTGGTTGTATTGGGTTCTCCAGATGCCCCAAAACTCACCCACGCATTCTGAATTGGATTTTAGATCCGCTAGAAATTCGCCGATCCATAGGAAGCGATCTGCTCTAGCCTGCACCCTCTCCAACGCGATTTGAGCGCGGAGTTGCTGTTGTGGTTTGTGGACTGATTCGATGCCGCCGGGGTGGGGGAACGACGCTGATCGATGTTTCTTGTTGAAGTGAAGAACAATAAAAAGAATTTGAAGAAACTACACATTCCGAATTCGCAAGTCCTCGTCGATCTATAATCACTATTCAGAGGCAATACGGCAACAAAAAGTAAGTTGTACCTGTGCCGCCAATTCTCCTTTCACCCACTCGTTTTCGTCTAATAAGTCCTTCTTCTCCTTCTCCAAGGTTTTTATATCTTCTTTCAGTCCGCCCATTTCGAACTTGAGTTTCTTAATTTCGAGTCGCATGTTTTCGCCACCTGCCAAGACGCGCTTTGGCTGCATATTGAGAAACAATGCTGCCGCATCGAACTTGCTAAACTTATCCTCTAATTTGGGCTGAGTTACTCCCACCGTGGCCTTCACTGCGTAACTACCATTCGCACTGTTATGCATGGCGCTCTTATTGTCTCGGAAGCCGCTGGTTAGAGGTTGAGACGGTGAAACGAGTGAATTGAGACGAGCAAAAGTAACTTGTAAAAAGTCAAACTCTAAGATATGGATGCATCTGGTAACTACACCTGATGAAGCAAGTGCAAGTCATAACTTCTGCACAGGCTTCAGCAAATCCGCGACTGCATTGAACTCCTTTTCTTTCTTCGTGTAGTAGGCCTCTCTGCCATCCACCTCGCGAAAATCGGGCTCACTCTCAGCTTCGGATGGTGTAGCTCCCGTACGCGGCGTTGGCCCCGCAGTTGTGCGTGGAGTAGGGGATGACATCTTGTTACTTCTTTTATTTTATGGATAAGCAGAAAAACAGTTGCTGGATGATGTGCTCTTTGGAACTGGAAGTGGGATGATGTGAAGTCGTTTGCAGGTAGTTGTTGATGTGCTCGTCTACTTCGGGAGTACTTCTTATTAGGTTAATGTGTAGTTTTTTCTTCGGCGGAGATGTTCTTCTTGTCTCCTACTGCGGCAAACCTTTTTTAGGCGCTACTCCATTGCAAGGCGACAGACGCAACAGTCATCCCCTACTAATCAATGAATTTCTCCGGCTCTCGTGCGCAATCCGGGAGGACCGATATTTGACCTACCGCAACACCAGCGTAGCTTTTTACCATGTGGTCAACGCCCTCTTCCATCGCGAGAAAGAACGGCAAGCCCTTCGCACCGCCAGGCACGTGTGAAATAATATCCAAATAATCAAAAACTCGCTTAAACGAACTTCAAAATTACATATTGATTCACCACATTCGTGACCTGCCCAGAAACGGGCGCCTACAGAAAAAGAGTACGGAGACAATTTCGGTTGTTGAGTGGACCCTACAGCTTAGTTATATTTTCGCGCTTTTACAAAGTGGAGGTATCCAAGTTCTTGGTAGTCTAATGGGGTTTTTCAGCCGGGGTCTTGTTCCAGGACCGACTTGAAAGCAGGTGGTACACGACATTGCTGCTACCTTCATTCTTCTCTCTCATGATGTTGCCAACTCGAAGTTGTAAGAGAAACAATTTGTCCTTCTTTTTGAAGGACAGAGACGAGAAATGAAGTATTACTTCGTGCTACCACCGACTACGGAGCAACACCGACGTCTCTCGTAGTATCAATATGCCTGAGGACAGAAGCTGCAACCGAAGGCAGTCACGCGGCTACGACATCATTCGATTTTCCCGTCAGCGAAGACCAGTCACAAACTATAAGGTCCTCAACACGCGAAGTTGAAACATCACAAAGATCACCTTCAATATCGAGGAGATTTGAGCAAGATAACTGCTGCTTGCTTCGCAATCAGAATGATAAAAAAGTCGTTCAATTTTTGAATATGATGCGGGTTGCGCAAAACCAGAAGTATTCATCCTATCGTTCGTTGTGTGTGCGTGTGCTAGGGTTAGCGGAAGTGATTTTTCACATCATCGGTTCTGGTGCTACTTTGCGCCACTTGCGTTGGAGCGAAATATAGCTGTAGAGACATCGAGAATAATCAGTAGTGTTGACTTACTTATTTCTGTAGAGTTCTAGAGTAAATTCTTTATCGAAGCTGTGTATAGAAGATGAACCCCATTTTGAATGATCCCAAGTTAAAGGCGGGCAGAAAATACTAGAGGAGTGGGAATATGGCTACATCACTGCGAGACTTGCGATGTTTGATAACGTGGAAGTTGCGATAGAGACAAGTGGGTGTCCAACATCCTCGCCTCACCTCGCCTCCACACACAAGACTAGATTCTGGTCACATTTTCTCCTAAGATGACCCTGTTTGCCGCATGCGTCGCAATTCTTCTCTTTCGCTGGACATTGGGCTGAAACATGATCATAGTCTCCACAGCGATAACACTCTTTCTGCTGCGGACACTGGGAACCATCATGCCCTTTTTGACCACAATTGCGGCAGACCTTGGTTAGTGTAAGACAGCAAGTAGCTCTTGTAATATTACTGGGATGAAATTCGGTCACAATACATTTGAATGACAATACATTTGAATGAAAGGGGTACTTCTTCTAGAGCCTATTTCTATTCCCATTCTAGAATCTTGATGCTAAGTACCGCATCGCTTTTCCCGGCTCCCTTTTTGCCTGAGAAAGTTGCTGGTCTCCAAGGAGCACCCTTTGTAGGACATTCCCGTGCCCAATGCCCTCCTCTTCCACATACAAAACATGCCTCGTCAGCGGATGATTTGCCTGATCAAGATATGCGATAGATTGGTTGTGATAAGGCGTAGAATGCGACGAAGGAGGTTAGGTTAGGTTAGGTTAGGTTAGGTTCGGCTAGGTTAGGCGAGGTGAAGTGAGGTTAGGAAAGGTTGGGCTAGGTTAGGCTAGATTAGGCTAGGGTAGGCTAGGCAAGGTAGGGTAGGTTAGGCTAGGCTAGGTTAGGCTAGGTTAGACTAGGTTAGGCTAGGTTAGGTTAGTCTAGGTTAGATTAGAGGACGGGACTCATCAAAATACAGGAACTTTTAGGGTCATAATAGTCCGCTTGACATACATCGTTCTACCAAACTAGATCACAAGTAGAGAACTGCAACCGTACTTCGCTAAAAAATGATTTCCAGAACAAGATGGTCGCTAAGCCTTCGTCGTAATGTACCTGCTCCCTTTCTCGGAAAAGGTGAGAACTCTCTGCTACTCCCGCTCCTGCTTCTTCTCCGGTGCCGGTCCCTTGAAGAATATTTACCTCTGCTGGTTTTAGAGAGATGAGAATACCAATACTTACCTCTACTAGACTACTATTAGAGAGTGAAGTTCAACTAAAACTAATGACCGTTGGTCGGAAATTAAAAGTTGGTTGTATTTTCATCCCACCAGACTTGCAGCATTCTTTTGCTTATATTCCTGTCCACCATGTTGGCTTGGTCTACAAATGAACCTCCTTCAAGTTTCATGCCTTAACTTTCGTCTCCCAACGTCCACCTTTTAGCTCTGAACCACGACGTGCACCAGCACGTCCTCTAGCTTGTGTAGTATCGGCACCACGTACAAGCCCTGCTGCTGCTGCTGCCCAGCATTTTATTCTGAGATGGCCAATTTTTCCGCACAAGTCGCAAGTCTTGTCCCTCTTGTCGCAGTCGGCTCTTAAATGTCTGTCCGAACCACATATCCCACACAGCTTTTTGGACGGACACTCTCTAGCGAAGTGTCCGCGCCCGCCGCAATTGTCACACGTACTAATCGTCATGGTGGGTCTTTTCTATTTAGCGGAAAGAAACCAACTACATTAAAAAGAAAGTAGTCATTTCTATCAACCATAAATTCTTTGCTACTTGTGCATCGATCAGAGACTAGAAGTAGGCGCTCTAGGGATATTGGCGCTATTCTTATAATTGATTTCTTCGTGAGTTCTACATGTTTTGAAATTGAATTCAAATACTAATACAACGACGAATACAAGTACAACAACCATTTACATCAAAAAGCTGGCCATCTTCGAATATTCGTGTGCCGTTTCTTCAAATATAACTTAATGGAGTGAAGGAAAGCAAGCGCAACGGAAACTACAACAAAGAAAATAAAAGCTACCTGTTAATAACTACTAGAACCAGAACCAATACCAAATTCGAAAATTTTGTGACAGAAACAACATTTGCATTTTTGTGAAGAGCCGCTGATCAGGAGCTCAGGGCCGAAACTACTCAGAAAACCGCTGATCAAGAGCTCAGGGCCGAAGCTACTCAAAGAACCGCTGATCAAGAGCTCAGGGTCGAAACTACTTGGAAAACCGCTGATCAAGAGCTCAGGGTCGAAACTCTTTCCTCAACTTAGGATTGATGTTGAAAACCGCTGATCAAAGAGCTCAGGGCTGAAACTCAAAAGGAGCCGCTAGTGAAAGAACTCAGGGCTGAAACTCACAGAGGACACGGTACGGCATTGACCAGAAGATCGTCATATTTATGTTTATGAAGACTCTCACTGCAGCAGCTCTCGGATTAATATCCCATCTTGATGAGATGAACGACTTGGCGGGAACACTATATCTCTCTAACATCCTAGCGGAGTCAGTTGTCCACGCGATTTTGTCGTTATTAATTTTTCATAAATCGACGAAAAAAACCTTGTACTCTCCCCTACTAGAACTAGTTGATGTCCTTTGATCTAGAATAATCTTGAATAAAATCTGTCGTGAATGAAGTAGACATTGAAATCACGAATTAGCAAAAAAAGTTCTACCATACTAGAAAGGACATCCGTACATTACTTTCTCTTAGCAGAAACAAAAAGAGTTTATCACTGGAATTCATATTTTTCAGACCCAGAGGATAGTTCATTTAGTTTGTCTCAATGAGTGCATCTATCAAATAGATTCCATTTTCTTGAATATTATTGACTTGTTACTTATCGCAACAACCACGTTTGGAAAGCAAAAGCAGAAAAGCGACAGTCGAGCGACTGACACTGAATAGTAATGAAAGTATGGACATGGATATTGCTATTCTTTGAATCGATTGAGGTTTTCAACACGGCGATGAGCGATGATGTTCAGCGTTAGATATAACCCGGTTTTCATTTCAAAATTGTGTTGGTAAATCCGGGCTAACGATTACATAATTAAAAGAAAAATACAAATGAAAACAGATCGAATGCTCGCATGCACCAGAGGAGATCATAAATAAGTTTAGGAATAAGATATTTGTCACCATATTGCTAAAGTTCACGATGACATTACATGATTTGCAAATAAGCATCAATCCTATTACTGAAAGTAGAGTCGTGAATCAATGATAAAGATATTTACCAGTATCTGACATGTCAGTATCTGGGGAAGCTACATAGCTCATTCTCCTATTTCTTGAGTGTGACGTTTGGGGATGTTATGTACATAGCGTCAACGTCTGAGCCCGACAAGGATGAACCGCAGGACTCCACGCAAGACCTCAATGCCCTGAAGATAGAGGGCATTTTCTTATGATGTGTCCACGCCTCCGGATGCCCTGAATGCTTTTTCTTCTTCCATCTGCAAACGTCTTCGTGGTGGCTACGTGCTAGCCCTAATGACGCTCGACGGTCCAAGAGTCGGAGCCTCTTTTTGATTGCGCGGATCTTGAGCATGATTCGAGCAGAGAGCGGCACTTCCGCCAGAATTTGCGCAAGCTCCAAGGAATTTTCAATCCACCAGCCTAAATTCGTGCACATCTGTCTCCAGATGGGAAATGATGAACTACTGCAAGTTCGTGGAACGAGGTTGCGGAGAGGCAGCAAGACCACCCCGTCGGGATCTACCACGGGTTGAAACCAAGTGCGACTCGTACTGCTGGCAGTTGCGATTCTCGCTCCTGCGTCGTCCACCGCTTTGGAGACAGCAGAGGTCTACTCGTACCTGTCTGTTCTTGACAGTCGTTCTTCGGCATGTCGCTACGGACTTGCTGCCCCACCTCGTCGCTTTCGCCTGTCTCCGAAACCTCGCCTGTCTCGAGCTCGACCAAGTCGAATTCCTCAAAGTCGAGCATCCAGCCTCTGGCGGGGATCTCCCGTAGGAACGAGTTGAGCGTCAACAACATCTCCAACACTCCAATACAAGAAGAAGAAGCTCCTTAGAAGATGTTGAACTAGTGCCTGCAGGTACAGCTGGGCAGCTCACACCCTCGCTATAGTCTGGCCATGCGCATGTGAAGAGCCGGCGAACAGCACGAAAGTAGTTTCGTCTTCCTCTGATGGACAACCTTGCAAGTTCAAAATCAAAGGGGACTTTGTTGGGATTGAGGGCGTCGACTTCTTCCTTATCGATGTAGGCCTTTGCCGAGAGTCCCTCTGCGCTAGCCTTCCCCTGGTAATCCATTGCCAGCTGCTCTATTAGCGTTTGTTTCTCGTGGTCTCGCTTTGCAATTGCAAGCTTCCTCAGATTCATCTTCGGACTGCAGCGTCCGCCCTGATGACGCTCCGGCTCCTCCGACGCACCATTGACTTCGGAGGGCCCCCGGTCTTTGCTCTCGGAATCTCGAAGCGGCAGCTTAGAAGTTCTAAAACAAGCGAAAAAGTCGCGAGTCGCGTTCTTTCCCAACAAGGTCTCCTCGCGCCTTGTTCGCTGGTGTTCTACTTGGTCTCCTATTTTGGAGGTGTTATTCTTGATCTTGGACACACTCTGCTCGGTGAGTGCCTTACAACTTCTTGTCCGCTTGTTCGACAAGGATGCGCCCTGATGGTTCCTACTTTTCTCCTGCGCGCCTCCATCGAGCTCAGTCTCTGTCCCGGAGCAGGTGACTGCACCTTCTCCGGGACAGAAACTGAACTCGATGCTCCACCTTCTTTCGATTGCTTCGACAGGATTCTTTCCAGATGAAGCTTCGTCGCTGCTCTGCTGGGAAGCCGCTCCGACTTCGCGACGCGGCTGAAGTCCTTCTCCTTGATCTCTATCCGCATGTCTGGTCCGTGGTTTTCTCTCCACATGCCGACCAAAGGCCCCCGAAGGCTCAGATTTACGCTCCTCTGTCTGCGAAATTCTTCTTCGCCATTGATGCGAGTGCGCAAAATCGGACCCCATGTTCCTTGGACTCGCTGAAAATGAACATCAGCACAGCCTTTCTCGCCTGGCGGCCGCACATCCACGCAGAGCAAGCCCCGGAACCTCTTCGAGAAGGTATTTCTGTAGTCGACACATTCCGGATCGAAGTCCCAGTGCCGCCACGGCGAAGTGTCCTCCATCCTTTATGTTTCACTCATCTTTATGAATAGCAATCTTCTTTGATGTGGTCACCACGACCAGTAGTTATGCCACACGACAAGTTTTGTTTTTAAGCACGTGTACAGAATCAGGATCGTCAGCATACACTTCTCGCTTTTTCATCATTGTCTGATGACAATGTGATAATCTTCAGTCATCTCCATTCTCAAGTTTATTCGGTCCACTCGTTCATTCATGTTCGCTGTTCGGGCCTTTTTTTTTTGGGACCTGGGTCTATATTCCTCGCAATACAAACATCTAACTACCCGGCGAGAATCCTGAAGCACAACGGCCAGGCACCTGAAAATGCTAGACGATGAAGCACGACGGCCATCGCCGCAGAAAAGCTAGAACCCAAGCCCCACGGGCATATTAGTCGACGGCTCATAAGTAGCAATAACGTTTTTTCGCAAATTTTTGTTTGTGGAGAAAGGTTCATGGATATTGTTCGTGGTCAATCGTTGTCATCGTAGAGTACGTTAGCTTAGGTTAGGTGGGGGCCCGCCAGAAAAACTAGCAAGCTTCATTGGCTGCTGAAGAGCCAAAAGAGTACTATCTGGACATTTATTGGTCATCATCAAGAGACAATGCAGCACCTAAATCATTAGAGCTCTGTCGTGTCATGTTCAAAAGCCAACATTATGCAACAAATTAGAGTAGATGCACCTATGACATAATTAGACATTACTACACGAATGCTTTGAAAAACGACCCTATTCATCCATCACAATAAGAATATGACAAGACTTCATCGAGCATGCATGCCATTCAACGATCACATCATATGTTAGTCGAGCACCAAAAGTCAAAAGTAACAACATTTTCCTGCGGATAGAAAATTTCATAGTCGGAAAATCATTAAACAGCATTTGGTTAGATAGAGTCAGATAGTAAGCATAACGCAGGGATCTTCTATTCGGAGATAGTCTGTGGTACATCAATTGTTAGGAGTCATTCTTGACATCAGCCCCAAGAGAAATGTAAGTATTTATCGATGATGTTGAGTTTCAAAATACCTGGTAAGAGAAGGAGCGAAGGAATCAGCATTTTTTAGGTCAATTATCTTTGGTCAAATTCAAGGTCAAATAGGAAGGATTAATTTAGAAAACTACAGGTCCTGGACCTAGGTGAGGACATTGGTAAAATGTAGGGGGAGGACATGGATTATCAAGGACCAAGTCTAACAACAAGAATTAGAGCTGTCCTCCGCAATTATCTTCTTTCAAGTGCTGCATCCTAGAAAAGTACATATGGGGGAGTATTATTCCCTTAGGATAGATATGGAAGTGGATACAACAAGTGGTGGTTCATTTTATCAAGGCGCATTGGAGAGTCCGTCAGTAGTGCGTTCTCTTCGAGAGATCTCTTCTAGAAGTTCAATTTAACCTGGTGCAATGCAAAATATATTAAGTGGCGCAATAAGTGGCGTTATCCATTATTACTATAGTCAGTGTTCCAAAATATCCAGACAAGTCTGGGGTTGATGTCCAAAAAATTATACGAGTGGCGCTAAACGAACTTGAGTCTTTGGTGTTGAAAACTCAAGAGGCTCAGCGTAGCCTTGAATCATAAGGAAGTGGAAGGCGTAAACATGACGTAAACATGACGATATGGGAGTGAACATCGCGGAAAATACGAGCAAGGGTCTAAAATGCCATGCCAAGATGGCCCATCGATCTGCCTGACGCAATACCCGATGCGAACGCATGTGTTGGTGAGGGGGACACACCTCGGGACCTGAAGGTGGATGGTGTTCTTGTGTATAATAAGTATCTAAGAGAGCTCAGAGCTCTAATGCGATAAAATAACTCAAGTTCAAATTGTTCTTCCTTTACTTGCCTTGCAGATGCACAACATCACTCATAAGACACTAACATAATTAATCCACAACAAGAGACACAATGTCATACAGTCTCCCAGTGCTCGATGCTGCAGTCGTCGGAGTTCGCGGAGTCCGGTGCTTAGGCGCCGACATTGGATTCCATAGGGCGCTTGCGGCAACGCTAGGAGGCACCAACTTGTTACCCGATTTGAAACTTGCAGGCTGACGGGAACTGAACCTTGTGTGAGAGAAGAGGGAATGCGAATGGTAAGTATCTGAGCCCACTTTTCCTCTACTTCCAATCCAGTGAATTACTGTAATTATATGTATAATTACTTTATTGAGAACATCGTCTTTTTTCCGAACATAAGGTACATTACAAATAACGCGAGATCCAATTCCAATCTTACTTTAGGCTTACAAGTTAGAGGAAAATCTGGAAGACTGTTCGCACGTAAAATTACCTTGGTGATGGCGCATTTGAGGTGTTGACAACCCTCTTGGAGCTTCGTTGTGGAGGACTGGAAGACGCTATCACTACTTCTGACCTTTTCGGAGCATTCGCAGCAGCGCGCGACCTAGTTGCACTTGTGATTAGAACTTGTGCCCCAATTATTTCTTGTTGTCTTCTACTAGTACTTCTATCTGAGTCGGTCTATGGCTTACAAATGGTATCCGCTTGAATACCTTGTGGGTGTGTTCTTCAACTTTTTCGAGAACATTGTATCATTGAAGAAGTTGGACTACATACAATTCGGATCAAGAAGCATTTGAGGCGAGTTATCTACTTCTATGGAGTAAGGATGACTCATGCTATAATAGCCTTAAGACAAAGGATCGTGGGGCACTGGTGAATGTTCGCGGAGAGGCAGATCTAGCACTTTGCGGCAAAAAACTGCTACCCTGAGGAAAGCCACCTTCTACGCCACTTTCGAAAACCTCTCCATTCTTTGCAAAAACAGTGATTTTGCGACCTGCGTTGGGGCAAGAACAAAGAAGTCAAGGCGACCTACTAAGAGGGATAAAAGCTAAGTAGGTATGCTTTTGGAAATTGTTACTGTATTATATATACCATTTAGGTTGAATTTGTAGTAATCACTTGTTACGGCCCTGTCGGCAGGAACGTCTTCATCCCTACTAAGTGTCCAATCATACTACCTGGCGGCACCCAGCTCCGGTCGTTCTTTCCTTGATATTTCTCCTGTACCGATCGTGGTACAGCTAACGCCGCAAGCCTTGTCGATATTTCATATCCACTTTCTATTGCCGAAACCCGGTCTCGAGGACGAAAAGAGTTTGTCAGTCTGTTCGACACTGGTGATCTTCTGCGACCTTGAGTGATTTGTGCTTGTGGGGATAAAGTCGAGTTTCAAGCATTCTTGCTTGATTGTGTGATCACATGAACTGGCTGTTTGTTTTAGTTTCTAGTCGAGGATCAGTTGTCTGTTATCTGCGACAAAAAATCATGTGAAGCACTGCGAGGTCTCAATCTCATTCCAGACATCAGGAGTGCTAAATGTTTCTACTAGGCTGGAAGTACTTTCCATCTGCCTTCCGATTAAATCCTCGTACACACCGTGCGTCGCGTCTAGGTCGATCGTAGACCGTGGTGAAAGCCCCCCTCCCGCAACATTCGTTCTTTGACTTGAGTTTCTTCCCCTTGTGTGAGATAATTGTCCTGGTCCGGGTCCTGCTTGTCTATGCAGGTGCCCAGAAGATATGGTCGACATGCTTTCCCTAGTCCTATTATTAGAACTAATGGAGATCCATCTTCAGCAGCATCTTGGGTCTCCTTTTCCCTCAAAACGGGACCAAGATGACAGTGACGATCAATTTCTTGTACCCTTAATGTTAGTGTTGCTCCGAGGTCTACTAGTAGTACCTTGAGGATTTGAAGCTCTGTTTGAACCACTTGCGTGAGAAGAAGGCGAGACTACATCCCTTGGCCTGTTGCTCTCATAGTAATTTGTTCCGGACATCACGGACTCTCTGCCGTATCGCTCGTGAGGATTAGAAGACACACTCCATGCCTGTCTACGTAAATCATTATGGGCTCAGAAAGGAGCGAAAAATTTTTAATGTGCGACTAATCAGCACGACTGGGAGCTTTACTGGTATCCGCGTCTTTTGATCTAGCTTTCACGTGAGCAGGGTCAAGTAGAAATGTCTACAACCTATCATAAAATTCGTGCTCCGACTTTCCCTTCCTCCTTCCTGTCCCTCTAATTCGTGTATTCTAGTTGCTATTATCTTCTGGTGATTGTCGCTCAGGTCACGGAACCGATTTTCGGGGTTCCCCTTTGCCGGAAAGAGATTCTCCATAGGCGTGTAGTGGAGAGCACCTCCAGTCTCTTTTTCGTTTTCGTGTCGTGATGGGGTGGCAGGAGGCGAAGACTTCTCGTGCTCGTGCCACTGTGATTTGTTGTGGAGAATCAACAAACAGGAATATGTCTGGGAACGAGAAGCCTCATCATACAACACAAAATGAGTATAGGGATCCTACTAGAGTAAATTATAAGGAATGTACTTATACAGTCAATCCTTCTGTCTGTGCAGGACAAGGTCCTAGATGTGGCACTTCTCGCGGCTTTACAGGACTATAGCCTCTAAGCGTTGACTTTTCTTCGCCTCTTGCCTCTGCATCAAAATGATGTGTTCTACTCAAATGATGGGAAGAAGATGAAGAAGAAAACCCTGCTCCCGTCAGTATTCCTCCAGCTCCTACAAGAGCAGCTCGACGAGAGGTCATGGTGGGTTCGATGTTTTCCTTGTCTTGAGGTGTGCTTCTACTTGGGGATGAAGGGGAAGGGGTCTGCTCCCCTCCTCCAGCTGGATCATCCCCTGAAGAAGCACATTGTTTCGGATCTACCCTACACCCATGATAGTAGGTTCTGTGTTTTGATCTTTGTCTCGGATTGCCAGCGTTGAATGAACTGGACCGTTCCGTTATTGCGTAATGGCCAGCACTGACCCATTTGACTGGATTGTACCACAGGCTGTTAGCATAGACAGCACGCTCTTTATTTCCTTCGGCTTCTGCACCAATCACTCCTCTGACGCGCAAGGGCAATGATTGGGGACCAAGCTGTGCACCTCGGACACTAGCGGTACGCCGCTCGCTCTCAAAATCAAGTAAGCGAGTCATGGTATTTTCATTTGGTCATGCATGTGATGCAGCGTTATTTTTGTAAATATTTTTTCCGGGATGAAAAGTTAATTTCTTTTACGGTAAAATCAATGCATTTTTTCGTTCGAAGGCAGTGCACAAGATTTCACATTTTTTCTTTCCATCACAAATAAGATTTCGTGCAATTATTATCTTCCTTATTCATGTTGATCCTGTAACCGCCTCCTCTCGATTGTTCCCGAAGACCTGTCTCGCCAAACCTCCTCCTCCTGACATCCTGTTTCACTTCCACGACGTGGTCTGCACGGAACACTACTTTGTTTGCTAAAGAGTCAAAGCAGCGGTCGTTCTGACGTGTAACAATAGGGCCAGCCCTTATCCGGCAGTCGGCTCCTGCGCAAAGCAGTCTGTCTTGTTTGTAGATGAAATTCACCTGACTGAGATCAACTTCGCAAAATCTTCCTCCATTGAGATGAAGGCGAAAGAACAAAATTCAAATCGTGGGTAGAATCTTCAACAAGGGTCTACGATGAGACGTCGCAGTAAGCTTCATTTCGTCGATACTATGCACAAGATGTAAACTTCTGAAAGTCAAAAAATCAAATCACAACATTATTAGAGGTAGGTTTTTGGTGCTCGCTTACCCCGCTTGTTATGCCTTTCTCTCTTAGGAGAGGCATAAAAAGCGGTAAGAAAAGCACCTTTAACCTACCCTTAACATTATTCGCGTTCATCTTCTTCCAGGATGACGTCGCAATTGCTCTCCTTCTTCTCTTTGCCCTTGCCGCCACCTCTTCGCGTGCTCATCCCCAACATTGCTGCACCGCCGGTTGCGGTGGAGGGAACATTAGAGAGTGATTGTAGTTCGTCTTCCTCTCCAATATTAGAGAGTGATTGTTGACGTCTTGAAAAATTGATGTCAAAGAACGACTATCAAGACCTTAGGTTGTAAAAACTTAGTCTAAAAAACTGATTATTCTTCATAACACCATTCAACACACCTTCTCCCATCTCAGCCAGCCTTCCCGAGTGACCACTCGAGGGTGTCAACCCCGTAGGGATGACTTGCAACGCCGCTTTCGCCTGCAAAAATTTGAGTTCTTGTTGCGCCCTAAGATTTGTGAGGTCTTCTTGTGCTTGTTCTAGTTGCAGGAGTAACTCTTGATGTCTTGCCGCACTTTTCTCTGCGCGTGCCGTCTCTTTCTGTAGTTCTAACGTGAGAGCTTGAATGAGGTGGAAGGCGTCTGCGTTTTGTAGTTGATCATGCTGTAGTTCTAGAAGTACTGGTTGTTGTTGTGGATCCTCTCCAAATTGTTGCGGGTAATGCGACGTCGACGACGTCGCAGGACCGAAAGACTGCTGGGTTAACATCTTCATTCTGATCGTTCTTGCTTGTGGTGGAAGGAAGGAAATTGTTGTTATGGTTCGAATGTGGCAGTACTTGTTGAGAAGAACTGAGGTCGACGTAACTTGAAGATGGGGATCGGTAAAGAACGTTAGTTTCTGTTTCACAGTTATAATAACAGTGGTAGAGCCAACCTAACTAGGAGAGGTATCAAAAAATTTTATAAAAACTCAAATTTTACCTTTTGAGGTTATCCGTAGAGAAGTGACACTCAACAGCTTAGCAGGGGTCCAAGGGTGTGGGAAAAATTTTTATGTTTTCTTCTTTGCTGAAAATTTTCGAAGATGGATCAGCATCAGTCCCTTTTTTGAAATCCCATGAGCTGCAGACAGAATACTTGGTACTACCAGCCTTCTGCCTGCTCTAATACAGCGATAGACAGTTCAAGGTAAAACGCGACACGCTGAGCGCACTCGAGTCAGATTTTAGCATGGACTTCATCAAGTTTTGTCACCTTGCCCTCCCTCAAGGTCAAGAACTTCATTACTTGAACAAAGATACTGCAATAACAAATCGCTGGCACCAAGCCTCGTTATTTTTTGCAACTTCCAACAATCTTTTTTGTCTGTCATCGTCTCTGTTAATTTCGCTTGGTCCGTCCATCCTCTTGCACTTCCTCCCAATAGGCACGGCGCTTGATACACTGCCAACTCCTGTGCGAGTTCGTGACGCAGGAACGCCGCATGAACCCCAGCTCCTCCTTCTACCACAACTTGAATCACTTTCTTTTCTCTGGCAAGGTAGCGTAACATCGACGCTAGTGCTTGTTTCTCTTGGTCTGCTTCGACTGCCAGTGTGTCCTTGATGGCGTGTGGAGCTAACTGAGGTTTGGCATGGTCTAGGGTGGATGATCCTTGTTGGTCTAAAGATGAGGAGCCTTGTTGCTCTGCTTCTTCTCCTCCTGTTGAAGATAAACTGCTATTCGATAAACAAACGACTTCAGCATTTGTAACCGAAAACTCGCGTTTCGAAAAAACAAGCCAAGGCTGGTCACCTGGAGTAAGTTGCTTCTCGCTTTCTAATCGGCCTCGGCGATCCAGGACAACGCGAAGAGGGTTGTGATAGAGTGGCTCAGACTGCTGTTCTTTCGCACTCGAAGTTGCTGTTTTAGTACCAGTAAAGTTTGACCGGTGCTCCAAGCTCGGTTCAAGCACCAACGCTCCCTCTCCAGCTGCCAACCTCCCACGTATTTCTTCTGTCACACGCACATTGAGTCGTGGTTTGTCCGTCAAATACGTTTCGCTGCCCACGATCATAGCTTGAGAACTGGCGCGAAACCGGAGATGCGAATCCGCGCGTGCTTCAGCAGACGTTATCCATTGCGAGGTCCCATCAGCGCAAGCTACTTTTGCGTCCAAGCTGCAACCCACTTTCAGGGTCACATAAGGCAGTCCAGTCTTGCGTTGATACAAATACGGTCGTAAGGAGTCCTCGCAAAGCGAACGAGCGACATTTTCGACGACTTCAATCCCATTTTTCCGCAAAAAGTCAATGCCTTTGCGGCCACCAAAGATCGGGTCTGAGTCTACGACACCAATGCAGACTCTCGGTATTTTCTTCGCGACGAGGAGTTCATCGCAAGCAGGTGTGCGCTTTCCCGGTCCTGCATGACAAGGCTCTAAAGTCGAGTACAAAGTCGTGGCAGGATGTGATAATAATGCTTCACCACGACCTTTATCTTCTTGTTCAGTTCGTTCTCCACCTTCTTCTCCATCGTTCTTTCCTTCTCCATCTTCACGACCTAGAAGAACGTCTCTAATCGCCATAACCTCTCCGTGTGGTGTCCCAGGTCCATGATGAAATCCACGGCCTATGATGCGGTTCTGATTGACGATAACACACCCCACCCAAGGGTTCGGAGCACAGATGAAGCGGCCACGTTCACCTTCTTCCACAGCACGCCGCATCCAATAGGCGTCGTCTCGAAGGACAACTTTTTTTTGGTTCCTTGATGTCACAGACGGAGACAGGTGGTGTTGAGTGGGAGTGGCCATGGTTTGGTTTCCTTTTATTTGTTGGCGTGATTTTGCGAACTTCTTCTAGATAATCATGTCACGTTGTACTAGAATGATCTTTCAGTCTAGTGAAGCTAGGAATTGCTCTGGAGTGAATATTTTCCTCGTTCAGGTTGTAGATTCTGATATTTTTTGTGTCCTCTTCATGCGGACAGAACACTCTAAGGAGAAAGTGATTCGCGAGTGTGCAAGTTCGGCATTTAAGGAAACGAAGCATCATTGTACCACTATGCAAACAATGAAATCTATTCCATGTAGAAGGACAATGTGACAGCTATCAAGAAAAAATGGATGAATAAATACACTCCCCCTGTACAGAACTTCTAGCTTTGGTTACTATTCTAGAGAAGCTTTCTCTAGATACTTAATTGAGTTGCTTAGTAGAGGAGTATTTCAAGCATCTCGAGTTAATTTCATAGGACAACAATCAATCAGTCGATCATTCTTTGTGTCCCAGATTCTTCGTGTCCCAGAGAAGAGACTGATCTTACGAATTAATGACGAAGTCTACCATAATATGTATGGATTTCTACCAAAAGAGCATAACATTCCATGTGTTCATCTGATATTATGATCATTCTAGTAGAAGGAGTTCCAGCATATTGATATTGACGATAAGTATAAGAGTACGTTTCATGTGTGATACCAGGAATCGATGCAGCTGCCCCGGCTATTAGTATTACCCCTCAGATTTCTACAACGAACCTAGACCTACTAGTATGCCTTTCGTGCGTCTTCTTTCTTACAAAGTGACCAACATTGCTCCCTAGTTAACTAGATAACTGAAACGAAGCCGTGACAATACCTCTCTTCAGGGGTGCAAAAAAGCGAAAATGAACATTTATGATTGAAGAGGAGCCTGAGATCATCCTTAGGTATTAATGTTATTGATTCGACCAGCATAGACGTGGAAACTTGTTTACATTCTCATTAGATTTTACAACATATTGAAATTGATGTTGTCTTTGTTTTCACTACCATTTTCTGCCTCACAAAAATATGTTGAACTTGTAATGCGAAATAATAAATCATCTATTAGTACAAACACTAGATGCGACCAAATTACATGATAGATTCAAAAACATAATAAACAGAGAGATAGTTGTGTGCGATGAACCCAATCAAAATTGATAATACAAAGAATGCCTTGTGTAGTCGAGATGAGCAATCACATCGATCTATCCGAACCACACCGATCAAAAGGAAGCGTGCTAGCTTTTGCCTAATTAGTAAGAGGTTTCGTGTTGAGAGAGCTTAATTTCATCCTTTGATGTGATGGTAAATACTTTGATTCGTATATTAATTGGATAAAATAAAATGCACAACATATTCCTTCCCCTTTGATGTTGTTCAGTGAGGTAGTTGATTGCTATGTTATAAGTTTCAATGTAGTTCTTGTCATCTTGCGTTGAATTCAAAATAGGAAAGACCAGCGCGCTATAAGTTGGTTCTTGTGTAAGAAAAAATCTATCTATCCTTGTTGTAAGTATCAATCCTTGTTTGAAGTTGTGATGAAGTAGTTGAAATGTAGCGTATCATACTCTGTCGTTTCAATGTCGTCTATCCTCGTCTAGATAAAAATATTAAGGTGGAAAAAATCATAATGTTTTTGTTTTGCTGCAATCGCAACTTACAGAGCAAACAGACCAGTCGCCTCGTCCCCTCCGTCTATGACTGGATATTATCTCGTCTCACTGATTAGTCGCGATGATAGGCCCTTGCTTGCTGCTCGATTGTCTTGCGTTTTCGTTTTTCTTCAGCAAGCTCGCTCCTTAATTTCTCATTTTCCATCATTAGCTCGCGGCATTTTTGTCGCAACTGTGGATGATATTAAATAGGGGCGTTGTTCGTAGGGCGATCAGTGATACAGAAAGACTTTCTGGTAACCTCCTCAGATTTTGTTCTTTCTCTATTCATTGAACACGAAACTCTCTATTCATTGAATGAACTCACTTCGTTCTTGCTGAATGAACTCAGTTCGTTCTTGCCTAACTAGTAACTAAGCAGCATCAACAGCAAAACTAGAAATATACATAGTACCTCATCCGCGCTAGCTTGCCTTAATTCCTCTCCTATCGGATCGTCGACTTGATGCAATGGATTAGGCTCTGGCTCTGCCCCTGCTGTAGTTTTGTGTTTAGCAGTGCAGGAGTTGGAGTTGTAGATAATGTATGGAGGTAATGGGAAGGAGTAGATAACCTATGCTCAAGTTGTGGTTGGTAATGGAGAGGAGTTCTTGCATGATCTCGGTCGCGACCGTGTTGAAAAAACAATCAACTTATACCACTACTCACACAATCGAGAGACAAAAGGAAAATCAAGTACGCTGCACTGCTTCACTAGGTGTTGTCTGCTGTGGAGGTTGTTGCCCACCTCTGAGTCGCACTCTGTCTCTTGGTGCCTTCGGCTGCACATCTAGTCTGTACACGCCATTTTTCTCATCATAGCTCTCGACCTTCGCTAATATCCATCGATCATGCATTGTTCGTGATCGGTACCTGGCGTGTGATGCTTACTTACTCTTACATTAACACTTGTTGTAAAAAATGATAAGTCTAGATGAACCAGAAGTGACAGACGTGGATAGAAGAGGTGCTCCCTTACTCTTACATTAAATCAACTGCATGTCATGTCGTGGCGCCTCTTGTGTAGCTATCTTGTGTACTAGCTATACGTGTCTACTACTTGTGAGGTGGCTATCCAATAATGTACTTAGTAACAAGTGTTATCTACTTAACACACCTCACGTGATACTGGAGACTAGGTCTAGGTCGTAAAGCAAAATCATTGACTAAGCGTAGAGCAATCATGAAGACGCGGTAGCACCAGAAGACAAACACTGGACTAGGATCAATACTCAACGAATGCCCCTGGTGGATATGGGTGGCCTCCCGTATAGGTTATTGGTGCTGCCGTGTCCACCGCTCCCCTTGTTTGCTGCGAGGGCGTGTGTCTACTCGCGTGTGCCCCTGAAGAGAGGAGGATTGCTTCGGAGACAAATACTTTAGATCAAGTACTTCATCAGATTTCGAGTTTTATAGTGGAATATGAACATATTATCCCAAAAACTATTTTTATTCATAATAACGAAGTGCTGTAAGTGTAATATCTGCCGCTTACTACTTCCCGTCGTATTTGCTTTCATCGGCGCCATTGTCTCGTAATTTACTGTGCCGGATATTAGAAGAGAATTCAAAAACAACAACCTGAAGAGACTCGCGCCATTTTCCGCTTTACTTAATGCGGTCTGCTCAATTCGTGTTGAGTGATAACTGAGTCGTGGTGATGGCCTACTTCCTATGAATAAGACATGTCAAATGAAAGGACGATAGCACCTCAAAAAGTATGTGTTAGAATGAGATTACTCTAGTAATCGTAGAACTGCATCAAAAAAATAAACACTGCCTTAAAGCCGGATGTTGTCTTGATGGCTCGTCATGTTCTGAGGCATTCTCCTGTTCTGATCTGGGACTAGGCGTGTCTGGACACGGCAGATCACTGGGATCGATATTATCGTATGATGGCGGAATAAATTTCGGTGCTGAACCCGAGAATCCTACCTGAAGACGAAGGAGATGTATCCACAAGTTGTTTAGGTCTGTCTCTGTTGGAGAGCAGTGGAGAGTGAAGATATGAAGAATATATGTGCTGCTGTTGTTGTAAACGTTGGTAGTACAAGAACCCTCAGGGAGCAAAGCTTCGTTTCTTCATCGTGGTCTATAATCTGTTGTGGCAGTAGATGGGCATATATGAAAAACTGAAATAAGCGAGCAGGAGTAACTACTGAAAATTTAAGGGAGATACTGAAAGAAGAGGAATGTAGTCAAGACTCTCCCATTTCAGTCAGTAACTCGCATATTCTCAGTTTTCTCTGCAGACGTGAAAGTCATAAATTACATCAAGGCCCTAGCAGGCCTCTGCCGTCGAACGTGTACTAGGGTGAAAAAATGAAGTACCAAGGCCCTAGCAGGCCTCTGCTGTCGAACGTTTACTGGGGCAGGCGGCATGACTCCTGAGTAGGCCCGGGCTTGCATTTTTCGAACCCAAACCTAGAACTATGTTGCAACACAGCACTTGATATCAAATTTGATGATCGATTCAACAATTTCACCAAGAAAGACATGAGGTTGCAATGGTTGAGAGCCATCCTCTCGGCTCAACATGGTAAATACTCAAAATTTTCAGAGGCCATTTTGCCTCCATATTTGATGGGGACTACTTTTACTTTTTTTCGGAAATTTCTTACTCTCCAAACCAATGAAAGCACCTTAACATTTTTTTCCTCCTTCTTGTTCATTGAGGAACAAAAAAATTGATTGCCAGGAGGACAAGAATGCTCTTATACTATGCACCAGCAGACCCGAAATAACCCTTAGTGCTTTTACTTTCGAGGACCTCTGTGTCCTTTCCTCTCTTCACAACGCAGCCTTATCCTCGTCCTTGCAATTTTTTACAGCAAGCAGGAACACAGTTTCAAACATGCAGTGAGAAGCACGTCGCAGCCAGAGAAGAACTCTTGCTCTTAAACAGGCTAGCATGTGATGATGATGATGATGATGATGATTGAGTCTGTGTGGAAGGGTCTAGAAGGTTTAGGGTTCGCGCGTAGAAGTAGGGACTGCTCGTGTCCAGCATTGTGGTTCCTTCAATTTCTATGCATCATCATGTGGGAACTACAATAGGAGTGTACCAATGTATAATGAGGCAGTAGAACGTGAGAAACGACTGCCCACACGCCCTCTCCGCATCAACATCAGGAATAATTTCCTGCTACCTCGGCGCTGGCATCATCGGTCCTCCAGTCGCTGGTGGTCCGATTCCTCTAGCTGCGAGCGCACTGCTTATTGGTACTCCCGGTCCGACACCCATTCCGAAGTTTTTGGTATGACTCGAGGACTGATTCCGCGATTTGTCGTTTTTCGCTACTTTGTCGTGCTTTGGCTTATGCGTTGCCAGCTTCTTGAACTTGGTCAGAGTCTTGTTCTTCTGCACTCCTAGACTCTCGTATTCGAGTTTCTTCTTCTGATGCTCGCTACCTGCATTGCGCTTCTCCCAGTTGGACTTGCGAAGGGTGATGGGTCGATTCCCGACATACTTCCCATGGATCTCTTTTAGGGCAGAAACCATGTCTTCTGGGTGCTGGAAGCTAACGAAACCATAACCACGGGTCTTACCTGGAGGTCGTGAGGGACGATAGGTTGGAGTTGGTGTCAGTGTATCTGATGAAGAGGACGAGTAATTCATACATTCATTCTTGTAGGATCGATTGGAAGTAGGCTGCAGCAATAAACATGTTTTCGTATCTTGGTGGTGAAAAATCTGGTTCTAGAATTCAACTCCATCGAGAAATGAATTATATGAAACATCTGTATAAAAGTGATAGATACCATAAAAATTACCTGTCCTCTTATTCCTAATCACTTTCGCTTTCTGAAAGCTCTTGTATTTTCTAAAAGCGTTGGCTAGGAGGTCGTCGGTTACTTCGTTTCCTAGGTCTCCGCAGAATACCCTAAAGTCATTTTCTGGCCAATCATCTAGAGAACCGTCTACCCAATAGTCTCCGGCAGCGTAGCGGAGGTTTTTCTTGTTGGCCTTCTTGCCTTTGTCCTCTGTGATGCGAGTTTGTGAAGGTTGGATGGGTTTACTCCAAGTTTCGGGGATAGCGGAAAGGAAGCTTGCCTTGCTTCTAAGAAGAAAATTTTCTCGATTGAAGAGTTTGAATCTAAATCACAATTGTTCTGCCTGGGCTACCTTAGATCGAAAATTATCAAAACGTAAAAATCAAAATCAAAAAATACTCTGAGCATTTGCCAGCTCCGCCGCCGTCACTGCACTCGGGAGCTGTGGACCTATCTGGTCTGGTCTGGCGCCTGCACCGAATATAGACCCAACCGGTGCTTGACCGGCATTCCGGTTGAAACTCGTCACGTTGATCGGAACGGTCGCCATTCTTTTGCTGAACTTAGACGCGAATGTCAACAAATCAAATAGGTTACAAATGGAATTTCCTTATCGATTAAAAAAATCTGAAACCAAAAAAATTACAAACTCATCGTTCTGAATCTACAAGCCTCTACTAGAGCAGCGCGAGAAGCTCAGCTAAATGTACAACAATTGATGTTTTAGATAACCACGCTCTGGCCTGTGACAATGGAAATAATTGGTAACCGTGAGAAGAGAGCCGAGAAATTACGGGCGAAATAATTCGTGAATGATGGCAAGTTGTCAAGTAGATTGAGCGTCAGAGGAGTCACGTAGGCATTGTGCGTTTAATCCAGAACGCGTTCTGATTGAAATACAGCATCTCGTTCTCGTTTTCTTCACATCTCAATCCATGATGAAAGCCTGTTTCCCGTTCGTGAGCTGCAACACTTATTTTCGTCAACATCAACAATTCATGTCGTTGCTATTCGGAAGTATTCTGATTCTTTCAGCATGATGAAAGCAGATTTTCATTCTCAAAAGAGATGAGTCCCAACGAATGGCAGAGAACGTTTCTTGGAAAACATCAAAATTCCCATCCTAATATGAAGGTCTTGTTTGTTGAACATTTTTACGAGGCTGCTCACTGGTCGAAATTCAGACATCCCATTCAAGAAGATTCTACTTCATCAAATATGTTTTTTATTTTTGTGTGAAGGAGATTTTCATTTCATTATCAAGCAGAAAGAGACTTACTGTCTCGATGAAATTCAAATCCAAGGAGCACCCGTATAATGCGAGATCTTCATCAGCCTGCTGCACTGCCACCTCGTCTCCTTTCAGCTTCTGCCACTTGTTTCTCAAGCTGCTTGTTTTCTCTCGTCAGCGAAGCCACTTCGTCTCTCACCTTCTCGATTTTCTTGCCGTACGCCTCGGCTTCGGTTCGGATTGTGCTCTGAGGGATGTCGTTTGAAATATAGGGAAGTTGTTATTTTTGTTATATGCAAGTATGAATCTTCTACTTCCACGTGATGAACTGCAAGTATCTATAATTGGGATCATTAACTGGTGTCCTTGCCTTGTACTTGTTGTGACTTCATAAAAATCCAAAAAAAAAACTGTAGATACCTTTCTCGCCAATAATTCTGACTCGAGGTTTTGATATCTCACACGCATGGCTTCCATCTCATCCTCAAGCTGCATCCGCCTTCCTATTTCGATATCGTGTTGCTGTTGCGCATGCTTTAGCTCCTCATTACTGGCTATCATTTTAGCTTCTGGGATTAGAGCAAGAGAGGTACTGACAGAGGACATGAATCCATTCATTCATTCACACGAACCACGTAGCAGCTCCAAGTAACTGCCTGGCTCAGTTGTGACCCGAAGAGAGACACGGCAGTTACAAATGAAATAAAACACTATTATGTTAGAGGTTACGGAATTACATTCCTCAGAACATCCCTCACCCCTTTCCTACTGGAAAAAGAGTGAGGAATGGTTGTGGGGGATGTAATAATTGGTTAACCCTTAATTATAGGCTACTTAGCCGCGTGTGCTCCGTAAAATTTCTGCTGTCTTCAACTTTAACGCCTCCTTCTCTTGAAGAAGCTGCTCCTCCTCTTTCTTCTTCATCAGCAACTCGTGGTTTATGGCGTCGAGGGCGGTTAGCGATGCTTCTCGCAATTTCTTAACTCGGTCCTCGGAGCTGATTTTGTTGTGCGCTAGTAGAGTACAGAGCTTTTTGAAGAGAGGAACTCTTCAAGCTTCTCAGTAAAGTCGATTCTTCTTTCTTACTAGTACTATTCATTCAAGGTAAGTAGGTAGTACTCAACAGATATCTTCTTGAGTTGCTCTTCCAGCAATTTCGCAACGTTTTCAGCCATCTTCTCCTTCTGGGCGGTGCGCACAAAAACGTGCGTCATAAAGTCGTCCTTAAGTGCATAATCTCGCAATGCCTCTATGAAATACTCCGGTTGACCAGCTGCGTCCGCCTGTTGTACAATTATGTAAAGTGTAGTTGATAAATAAAGTAGCCATTGATGAAAAAGCCTGTAGTACTAAAGTGATGAAATTCATTGAAAATGTTTTTTAGTGGTGTCGTCGGATGAGAACGAAAAGATGTAAGTAGTGTAGTTGTCAACACGTACCTTAGCCACTATAAAAATATTCCCAACTACACGTACCTTAGCCTCTGTCGCAATCCTGCTTTGCTTCCAAAATAGATTCCTACTAGCTTGCGGATCTACACTCAAAGCGTGTGTTTCGTGCAGCAGCTCAACATAGGCCTTCAGCTCTCGTTGCGTGTTTCGGTGCACTCGTAGGAAGGAGGAGACCGACTGTTAGAGGAAAGGAGGAACAACCATGAGTTTGTTAGCAGTTACAGTGAAATAAGAGAATGAATAGGGAAAGTGCAGCGCTTGAAGAGCTGAAGCAAGAACACCGGATTTGGACAACAAAGTCAGGGAAAGTTCAAGCATGCGTGCCAGAGGAGAGATGAGGGACTAGGTTCTCCTTGTTTCATCACAGATGTGCTGTTCCTCTTGCCATAGTTTAGTTCTACTTCTGGTTCTGTACTGAAAGAAGAGGAATGCAGTAGTCAAGACTCTCTTTTATTTCAGTCAGTAACTCGCTTATTTTGAGTTTTCGATTATTCGATACCCTATGTATAGACAGGAGCTTACAAAATAAATATGGCTCATCACCATAAATCTGTTCCAATTGTTCCTGTCTCTGCTGTCGAATAAAAGCGACTTGTTCTGTGATAGAACTCAGCGCTTCGAACTCAAAGACGCTCTTCTCCATGGCATGTTGACCATCTTGGACAAGACGGGCTAGTTTGTTCGGCCCTGCGCCGAACATCGACGACGCGCCGGCGGCGACAGCTCCCTCCTCCATTCTTTTGGTGCTTGGGGGATGGTGCTTGTTGGTGCTTGGTGCTTGTTGTATCAACACGAAGTAGATCTCTCACGTAGTTGTAGTATCTTCTTGTTGTAATCCCCCGTCGTCTGTGATTATAGACCTTCCCGTAATCCATCGTCTGTCCAAAAATTTCCGAAAATCCCAATAGCGCTGTCTCTTTTTCTGCTTTGAAAAGGAGAAAACCTATTAAGAACAGTGCTGATAAGAATGGATTACCGGGACAAGGCCGTAAACTCAAACTTAAAATCTAGACCTAGAAAATGTGGTTGGCATAAGACGATGAAACTTTTTCTCGAAGGAGTCGGGGAACGAGCAAAATGCAATCGCTTCTGGTTTCGCATGTAGTGTCAGACGCAAGTCGGGAACAATACACGGTAGTTAGTACTCCAACGCTAAAATTTCGGTTTGTGTTCTTGCCTCGTGGGGGTCGTGGTACTCTTTTTTTCTGATGCTCTTTTGCGTGGGTACGAACTTGGTTCTTTCCCCAAAGAGGAACCAAGACCTAATGATGTAGATCAACTTCTAGGAAGGATTCCACAATATGTACTAGGGAAAACTCCGATTATTGTGAATCCCCATGCCCATGATTATCATCTTTGTTCTGGTGATTCAAAAACGTGACCAGCTGCACCTCCGAACGAATCCATCGTCTTGGACTCTCCAGAGGTCCTACCCATTTTACTAGACCCTCCTCCCGAGGCAACACTACCAAGACTGCTAGTTGCACTAGCTCCCATCTTCGCTGACCCTCCAAAGTTAGAGCTCACAGTAAGTCAAATCTTTTACCGGCAACATATTCCCGGAATCTCGGCGGGCGGCTGAGACAAATGTTAATCTGTCGTCAAGATGAACAATCATATTGTGTTGAGCCTTAACAGAACCTCCTGAAGCCCTTGGCGACATAGCTCCTCCTGCAGTGTCGCCTCGTTTCTTGTTCGCCGAAACTGCCGCAGCACTGGCTACTTGTTGCATGATGGCTGCGAAACGCGCTGGATCCGGAACGTGGACTCTTAGTCTGGTCTGTAATTTTGTCCTGCGTTCTCGAACCGCTTTATTTAGAGGTACCGCATGGGCATCCTTGGCAGCATCCTTGGTGCCTAATTCAAGTAGAAAAGGAGCCAAGGATGACGTTGAGGATGCTTCAGCGGTAGCCTTAATTTATGCAATTCCTGCTGCAAGGGGTATTCTATCCCGTGGAAAGCCAGTTGCACTTCTGCATGTCGCACGCCCACTGCTTCGATCTCGTTCAGGATTAGACGAACGAAGGGCCGCTCATTTGACTTACTTACATAAAAAACTGATGAAGATGAAAATTGTTGGTCAATGGTCATTACTGGCTCAAGATCCAACGAACGAACCTGATTTCAATGTCAAATGACTGCTCTCACTCGTCACCTTGATCATGATCAATGCCGTTCCTTGTCTTGAACTCTTGTTAGTTCCTCCTATGATCATCGTTTGAACTCAATGAATTCCAACATGAATTAGCAGCAAGATCTCCCAGATCTTTAACTGCACTATGACCCTTCATGATATCCCAATGACATTGAACCCATTTTGATACCATTTCAGGGCCTTAAACAGTCAGTGATCATTCGGCACGTCCGTTCTGATCGTCTTTCTGTTACATTGCAACGATAATCATTCCATTTACTCTCAAGAGCCTCATATTGCGCTTGGACGTGTTCGGGTGTTCCAACACTGTTTCAAGCCCTTGAGCCTTACCTTATTAAAGAAATTGCTAGTCAATACTTTGTAGAAGTAGAGAAAACAAAGTCGCATTATTTGCGCCACAAAATGCCCGATATGAGTCTTGGAGAGATTTCACCCAAACTGGGACAGAAATCTGACTGGCGTGACTGGCTTCGAGCGGTAACGCAAGAAGCGGACCGCCTGGACCTAGTCCAATACTTCAACAACGTGCTGAACGGCAATGCGGCAGGGATTCCGAACCAACCCAACAACAACGACCGCAAGCTCCAGCAGAATTGGCGAGATTTGAAGAACGTGATCATCAAGTCGCTCAAAGGTGCAGCCGCAGCACATATGAAGGATCAGGATACCACTGTAATGAACGCTGGTGAAGTGGTAACAAACCTCCGTGACGCTGGTTTCAGTCAAAATGACCGCACAGAGCAGCGAATCTCTGCTAAAGCGTTGGAAGGGATGCATTTCACGAACAGTGATTCTCCTCCAGACGTTCCAACATTCTTGGCGAAGGTTAGAGATGTCATGAACCAATCTCCGACCGTATACCCGCCGGAAGTTGGTGTGGCTGTTGCTGATCAACAAAACGGAGCAATCCTCGACATTCTGCCAAAAATGTTTTCCAAAGCATTTCGACAGACAATCGAGAGGATGCAAGAAGATGAACATCTAACGTTCGTCCAAATCGGTGACAGACTCACGAAACGGCTTCAAAGTTTGATTGACTCTGGTGAGTACAAGATCGAGAATCCATCTTTCGGCAAAGCTTTTCCAGCTGTCGAAGATTCCGATGATGAAAACCAGAACAATAACAAAACCAAGAAGCGTAAACGTCAAGATGAGAGTGATGACGATGGTAACGCGTTTGCCGCTCTCAAGAAAACAACGATCAAACGACTTCGCAAGAAGATTCGCAAAGAAATCAAGAACGAGGTCTACGCAACAAAAGGAAGTGGAAAGAGTAGTAGTAGTAGTTCTAGTAGTAAGAAGAACAAAGGAAATGGCAAAGGTAAAGGTGCTAAGAACTCAAATCCTAATGAGGGCATCCAGTGCAACTATTGTCACAAATATGGACATAAGGCGCACAAATGCTGGCTAAACCCGATGAGTCAAAGCTACCAACCTAACAAAGCCATGGGCAGCAACTTCTTCAACAATTCATACAACTGTTGGCCGCAAGGTAACACTATCCCTCCGTGGCACCAGAACAACTATCCACCGCAACAAAGTGGAGGAAAAGGATTCGACAACGGTAACCCACAGCAGCAATGGGGTGGACAACAACCACAACGCTGAGTCGAAACCAATCCGGAATGGAATGGATATGGGAGACGAGATGGACAGTCCCAAGATGAAGAAGAATTGGAAGAAGATTTCCAAAATGAGGATGGAAAATGTTCGCTGAACTTGGAAGAAAACTTTGAGAATAAAGAATATAGAAGTGAACTGCTTAGGGATGAAAGCTATATGATTGACAATCACTCAGGTTGCTATCTTAGTGCAAATCAAAGCAAAACAGTTTCACTTGTTGACAGTTGTGCAAATAAGTATTTGTCTAGCCATCGTTCCGATTTCAAGAAAATTAGCCACCGGCTTTGTCATATTAGTGGCACTGCTGGAAAGCGAAGTGGGAACCTAGGTAGACTAAAAGAAAACAAACTAGGATTAAAATATGGCGTACACTTTGAACACTTACCAAAAGCCATAGATCGCATTATACCGTGGTTAGGTGAAGGAAACTGTCATGAAAAGGGTTGGCAAATGAATTTCACAGAAAGTGGCGGAACGTTGTACAATACTCGCTCCGGCCGCTCTCTACCCATAACAAATTGCCCCCAGATGCAGTTACCTATTCTAGGCTGTGACATGTTTAGCAAAGAAGAAAATGAAACTGAGGAGGATATAGTATGCACTAGTATAGAAGAAGCTAGACTTCATTCACAAGCTTCAAGATTAGACATACATCGTAGACTTGGTCACTTTCACGTTGATGGCCTTAGTGTATCTTGTCCAGAATGTGATCGAACCAAAGGTCAAAGACGCTCTCATGCAAAAGTGAGACCCCCTGGACATATACCTTCTCCATTGAAAACACTTGCAATTGATTTCGCAGTTGGTATTAGACCAGTATCTATAAGAAGCAAAAGATGTGCTTTAGTCATTATTTGTGATTCGATTAAAATGTGTTTCGTTCGTCCTCTTTGCCTCAAGTCGGACTGCGTAGAGGTGATTGAAGAAGTAATAAAAGGCATTCGCCAGGACTACTCATTGTCACTCGACGACAAGGTGGTGTGGTTCATCCGTAGAGATAACGAACCCGTCCTAAGTAGTGACCATATGACCAAAGTCATGCAATCGCTACTGGTTTCGGAAATTCCTGGAGTTCCTTACAACCCAGAAATGAACGGAACTTGCGAACGTTTCATGCGGACCATTTTCGGTGCTGTACGTACCATGTTGGTCAAAGTCGACCGACGTCTTTGGTGTTACTGCTTACAGTATGCCGGAGATTGTTGGAATCGCTTACCGCATCGTTATGCAAAAATGCCAGAACGTGATGGAATGAGTCCTGTCGAGATACTAGAAAAGAGGATAGGAAAGAAGTCCTCGAAAAGTGGTCTAGGTATGTTAAGAAGATTTGGTTGCTTGGTGTACTTTCGTGAACAGGTCGTAGACACCACCAACAAGAAAGAAGCAAAGCTTGCGTCACCTTATCGGCGTGGTGTGTTTCTCGGTCTGTGTCCAGTTTCGTCTGGTTGGCTAGTAGGTACATATCACAACGATGGGAGAACGAAAGCTGGCTTCAAGTGGAGTGAGTATTCCACACTAGACGTAAAATTTCGAGAGTCGATATTAGTCAAGAACATTGATTGGCTATTGCCTACGTCGAAGGGCATTTATGTTGATTATGACCCGCTGGAAAACCTGCAGTCTGGCACGCCGTCGCTGGGTCCCGTCCTGCACAGACATGCGCTGCAACGTATGGCCTGTCAGCCGCGCTTCTCTGGCACGGAGTACAGCTCAGGCGATCCAACCGGCATGGAAATGATACTAGATAACAATGACATTGGTGAGTTTTTCTGTGAATCTTTGGACAAAGAGGAAGATCCAAAGACCGGTGATGATTCCAACTCTGACGCGCAACGCGTTGAGGAGGGGAATATCTCATCGGAGCGTGTGTCGCCTGACTCTAATCCTGAAGCAAGGGATCCGAGGACCTTACCCATTCCACCATCTCAACCAGGCAAAGTTGAGGAGGGGAAGAAAGGCCGAGGAAGACCTAAAGGGAGCAAGGATAAGAATCCAGGACAACGCAAAAGAAGAACAAAAGCCGAGCTAGAAGCATTAAGAAAAGACATGCATAAATTTGCCATGCTAGCAGGCGGGCATGAGCTGGAAGAAGGGGAGACCTTTCTCGAAGCACATGTCATGCTGTCAGTTTCCCAAGCCTTGAAAAGCCCTGACGCCGAGAAATGGCGTGCAGCTATCACCAAGGAGGAAGCTAGACTACTTGCCTTTGAGACTTGGGCGCCAGCTACTGACGAGGAGCTGCGAACCTCTTCTCAGGTAATGCCTATAGCAATCGTTCTCACGGTAAAACGTGATGGAACTTTCAAAGCTCGTGCTTGTGTGCTCGGGAATCTTGATCGTTCGGGGAATATCGACACCTACGCCCCTGTAGTGTCACATGCTGCGAATAGACTTTTACTCGTTTCAGCAGCGACGGACTCTGACTTCGTCATCCCATTCGACCTTGATTCTGCGTTCCTTAATGCTGAACTCGATCGTGACGTCTTCTGCCGTCTTCCACCAGTGTGGGCGGAGAAGCATGGAGCGGATATCGTCAAGCTTAAGAAAGCTCTCTATGGGCTCAAGGACGCTCCACGAGCCTGGTTCAAGAAGTATTGCGTGCTATTGTCCGAACTCGGATGGGAGCCGTGTCCTTCTGCTCCAGGATTGTGGCGGAAAAAGAGCAAAACGCACCCAGGAAAGTATATGAAGATGTCAGTCTATGTTGATGATAACTTAGCTACTGGACCTGACTATCACGAGTTACGGTCTGAGCTCGACCGGATCTTTAGTCGCGCCCCTGGCCGACCTATTGAGATGGCAAAGCGAGTCGATTCTCTTACGGGTTTCGAATGGCTAGAGTTCGACTTTCTTGGTGCGATTGTGCACTATTGTCGGGAAGCACGTTCAGTGAAAATCCTGATGAATGTGTACATAGAGAAGACTATACAGAAGTATAAAATAACATTAGGTAAGCCGGTGTGGTCTCCAAATTTCGACGAGTCTGCTTTGCTTGAGGAGGGGCTTAAGCTAGCAGCCGGGTTTCCATTGCGTGAGATTGTTGGCGCACTGCTTTGGATATCGACAACCGCAAGGCCAGATATTTGCGTCCCTGTGGCGACATTGGCTCGGTATGTCAGTAAGCCCGTTACAGAAAGAATTGCAAAAGCCTGTAGAAAAGTATTAAAGTATCTAGCTACGACAAAAGACCAAGGACTCTATTATTCTCCAGAAAGTGAGGAAGAATTCAACGGAATTTACAAGAAGCTCCTACCAGAAGGAAGAGAGCTACCGTATACTAACTGGTTCTCAGATGCAGGATTCGCAAACTGCATAAAGAGCATGCGCTCGACCAGTGGTTCGATTATGTACTATCGGGGCTTTCCAATCTGTTGGAAACGCAATACACAAACCGTGCGTGCATATTCAACTGCAGAGTCAGAGTATATAGCCGCGTCGGACACTATTGTCATGAGCGAGCTGCATGATTTTACAGATTTCTTCAATCCCTTACCCACTCAATTAGTGGAAACGCGGTTTGGTATATCGCCATCCCTCGATGATGCCATATTGTGGATAGACAACCAGTCTGCAATCTCGACAGCAAAGAGTGAAGACACGAAGCCTAAGAGTAGACACTATGCGTTACGTTATTTACGAGTTAGAGACGCAGCTGAGAAAGTAGTTTTCTGTCCTACTCACCTCATGAAAGCTGATGGACTAACGAAACTTTCATGCTCATCTACTCAACGCAGATTATTATTACATCACATAGAGAATCCAGTCATTAGCCGTAACCATGATGAAGATGATAGTGACTCGGAAACGGAAGATGATGAGTCTGGTTCAAGTTCTGCTTCCGTGGCGGTGCTTACCTATTCTATCTTCTTAGGGTGTTAGGTCGTTGGTCAAGTGGTGACGTCAGTGGATATAGAGAATCGTGATGGTTCTGGGTCAGAGCAGGTAACACCAGACCGTTTGTGACTTTCGTCATTTCCTCACCTAGCGATTGAGGAGGGGTGTTGGTCAATGGTCATTACTGGCTCAAGATCCAACGAACGAACCTGATTTCAATGTCAAATGACTGCTCTCACTCGTCACCTTGATCATGATCAATGCCGTTCCTTGTCTTGAACTCTTGTTAGTTCCTCCTATGATCATCGTTTGAACTCAATGAATTCCAACATGAATTAGCAGCAAGATCTCCCAGATCTTTAACTGCACTATGACCCTTCATGATATCCCAATGACATTGAACCCATTTTGATACCATTTCAGGGCCTTAAACAGTCAGTGATCATTCGGCACGTCCGTTCTGATCGTCTTTCTGTTACATTGCAACGATAATCATTCCATTTACTCTCAAGAGCCTCATATTGCGCTTGGACGTGTTCGGGTGTTCCAACAAAAATGGACCTCCACATCAGAGTTGTATAATATAATGTTTCAACACAAGCAACAACGAGTGTCAATGACACCAACGTACTACTAAAGAATTAATTACATGCGGCCCAACTGAAGAAACCGTTTCCATAAACACATTTGTTTCCGCAAAGAGTATCCTTGATCGAGTTCGCCCTCTATGTCGACGTTGATTTTCTTCAGACTTTGCAAGCCTCTTTTTGTCGTACCAATCTGCGCGTCCACGGAATTGTATTTCTCCGTAATGGTGTCGAGCTGAATGCGATTAACGTTTTAAAAATCGTAGTACTGGTAGAGTGGCGTACTGCAATGTTACTAGAACAGAGTAACTTATAAGGTTTGCCAGCTCGCATAGCATGGATCGCATGGAGTTGCTTGCAACAAAAGGGTGCGCTTCTTGCGTCCCTTATGGGTCTGCGCGCCATGCACTCCATCCTACTCCATGCGCCACGCGTGCTATAAACTGCTCTGCTAGAATGGTACTTCGAGTAGATACTACCAGCGCTTGAGAAGCTTCTAGCACTAGGCGATAGTCTAGAAAATGATAGAGATCCTAAGTACGTTATTCCTCAGTTCGTCGACTTCGTCATGTATCTTTTCGACCTCGTTCGTCTTAGCCAGCAACTCCAAGTCTGCAGCCTTCATTTTCGTAATATTTTCGCGATGCGACTCTTTCGCAGTAGCTTGGCCGCTCTGTGCTAGGTGCTGGGCGATTAGAAGTAGCGATGGTATCTGATGTGTCACCTTTTGCAGAAGACCACATAGCTCCTTACCCGGTGTAGAAGTGAATCTCCATAAGTAATCAGAATCAGTTTCTTTCTTCTGAAACAGCGCGCACTCTGAGAGCATAAAATTTCACTTGTCAGAAGCGACCTTGTCGTTCTGTGAGCGGCCTCCCGTTCAATCGAAGCCATGATCGCGCCGAGAACGAAGTCCTTGGTTCCGTGAATCTCCTGTATCGCACTGTAAAGCCCCTCAGGCCGGTCGGCGTCGACGAGGGCCTGCTGAATGAGGAGTAGGAGGTCATAGTACTGGTGTAAGATAGGTACTTGGAATCAATTTTGTGAGGAGACGAGACTGAGACGGATAGGAATGTGGTGTAAAGAGTTGTCCGTCGAGGTCCCTAATCTTGTGTAAGGAAGATAAAATGTACAACTTGCAGGGTATAATCCAAGAGATAGAAATTCCAGCAGAGAAATCAAGATCTGTACCTCCGCTTCATCCCTAAGAGCCTGTTGCTGCGCCAGTATTTTGCGAGCTCCGGTTTGCGACTCGGCTAACTGCACCAGCTGTTTCAAAATTTTCTTGTAGCCGTCACCTTCTGTTTCGATGCTCTTTATGTATTCCTGTAATTTCGCTTCTATCGTGTGCAACGCTTTTCCTCTCTGCAGTAGCAAAAACTGTAGCTTTGCCATAGGTTCTCTTAGCAGGTCGTATTCAGCCTCTAGCTGTTGGAAGTGTTCTTTTCTGCACTCTATTAGAGGTTGTAGTCTAGCACTCCATTCTTCAAAACCTCCGGATTTCTTTCTTATTGGAGAACAAGCCCAGAATCGTAGTGAAGAAATACATAGCGCGAGTGTGGTAACCCTTAATTCTAATTCGCCAAAAGACAGTGGTCGTCGTGTGATCTGTTGCATTGCTTCAGCCGGGAAGTTGGTTTGCCGCACAGACTGTCCTTTCAAGCCATTTCCGAGGCCGCTTGATAGAACTCTACTGCTGCTTCCACCTGTGCCACTTGACGCCATACTGATGCCTGAAGCGGTGCTCAAGCCGCCTCTTGAGCGGGCGGATCTGGAGACAGTGGAGGCGGCTGCTGATCGACCTCGTGAACGTGCGGTGCGTACTTTAGAAGTGGCTCTAATCAGTCAGTCCTGCAGGCAACTCATTATTGAAACTGCAAATCATGATACCAAAAATACCTATTATATCTCAAAAATCTCAGAATCTTCAATGACGTTTCCTCTGCTCGTACCAAGAACTTAAAATTCTCCACTATCTACTAAATCGATCCCCAAATTTCCATAATCTTATTCGCCCCAGTCGACCGTGGAGTTGTGGTTGGGTAGCGTCGCTCTTCGACTTCACGGATGATATCGGATGGTTCTCGACAGAGCTCTTCGCTCTGTGACAACAAAGCAGCTTTCAAAAGGTCCAAACTTTCACCCGTCTGTGAATCCTGAATAACCATTCCTTCGAGCAAAGCGTTGGGATCGCCGGGATTAGAACCGAGATACTGAAGAACAAAGAGTAGCCTATAAAAGCTACCTCCCGCCGTATTTCAGTCAGTAACTCCCGCGTATTCTCAGTTTTCGTAAATCCCATGCATAAGAGGCGACGAGTCAGCTGAGACGCACACGAAGGCGTTGACACTTTTGAAGGGACGAGGAGTATTATTTTGCTAGATATGTCCATGTGACATACTAGCCCAACAGGTGGCACCAAGTTCGAATGAACCTACGAAATGACGAAATGAGTCGTGAAGAGAAAAGCCAGTCTCAAACTCTCTAAATCCCATGCATAAGAGGCGACGAGTCAGTAGTATCTCGCACTTGTCTGGGAATTCGTGCAAAAAGGCCACCAAGAGGATCTGGATCATCCCCCAGCAATTCAGCCAAGGATGACAGCATTAAATTAGACTTCCGTATATTCATCTTGAAGCGCAGCTTTGACCTTGCCTCATCGTACCCCGTTAGTGCTAACGAGCAAACGGGGTCCGTGCTAGCGTCTCAAATATGCTTCTTATAAGATGAATTTAATACCGCCCACGTGCCCCCGGCGTGTACACACGCCGGGGCAGGGCGGAAGGGTCTTGCAAATGCTACGAGTTACAGAAAATCCATACGGCCTATCGGCGTGCTACGACTTACGTATAGAGTGGCGGGCTATGGAATAAGCAAAGCAGCTACGTGCCACAAGCTACTACGTGCTACGTAAACGGTTTGCGTAGCACTCACCCCGGCAGCACCCGAAACGCCCAAGAGGGAACTACTTCGAACGAATGAAGTAAACGGGTAACCAAATACATTTGCCGACCGAGAGGCAAATCCTTAGGCAGATCACTCCAGGCCTGCTGTTTTCGGTTCTCAGCGTAGTGGCTGGGCGAAGCACTCCGGTTGACTCCGCTCACCGTGAGAGCTTCACGCGCTCCCTGGCCCGGGTTTTGGGCGTGGGTCCCATACTCTTGCAGCGTGTTGCGCCTCCGGCTGGCGTGGCAGTGTCGCGGGGGCGCCTCGGGCTTGTTGCTTTCGGTTCTCAGCATAGTGGGCGAAGCACTGCGCCCGACTCCGCTCACCGTGAGAACGTCCACAGTGGATCTATTCCGTGGAGAGAACTAGGGGGCGGCCCCGTTCTACTCTCAGCCCGTTTGCGGGGTTTTACTCTTTGCGCCGTTTTGGGTTTTCCATCCAAATCGCGCAGCTTTATGGTGTCGCGCTGCTGCCTACTTTTCAGCTGCTTCGCGTGTGCTGTCTGTGAGCCTTTTACTCTCTCAAACCTACGGCGAGTCGCGCTCTATCGCTTAGCTTCCTTATCTGCTTCTGGCTTTCTCGAGAGGTGTGGGCATGCGTCATCTCAGGGCTTTGATCTAAGTGAACAAGAACAACCCCACGCGAGTGCTGCGCGGCTTTCACGTGCTTGAGCGATGCAACCTGTGAGCCGCTTGAGCTTTCTAATCAAGAAGCAAGCCCAAGCCGATGGGCTTGCTCGTTCGTTGCTTATGGCTTACTCGAGAGGCTTTATCCTTTGCGCCCATTCTTTTCTTATCCAACAAGCGCAGCGCGATGAAGTTGCTGCGTACTTGTGAGCTGCTTAAGAGGTCCCACCCTTTGGCGCAGTTCAAGACCCTCACCCAAACGGCGCAACGTTGTGAAGCTGCTGGCCCTTTTGACTTGCTGGAAAGGTCTCACCCTCTGACCCAGCGCAGGCACCCTATCCAAAGGGCGCAGCTTTATGAAGTTGCTGCCTACTTTTGAGCCAGCGACCTGCTTGAAAGGTCCCAGCTTTTGACTCTGCTCAAACCTCTCACCCAAAAAGCGCAGCGGTATGCTATTGCTCTCTACTTTTGACCTGCTTGAAAGGCCCCAGCCTTTCAGTCAGCTCAGAGATCTCCCACATCAAAGGGCGCAGCTCTATGAAATTGCTGCCCAGTTTTGACCTACTTGAAAGGCCTCACTCCTTGGCCCAGATCTGGCCAGCTTGCTTATTCAAAGCGTGCAGCTTTATGGAATTGCTGCCCACTTTTGACCTGCTTGAAAGGTCACACCTTTTGACCAAGCTCAGGCATCCTATCCAAAAAGCGCAACTCTATGGGGCTGCTGTCTGCTTTTGGCTTGGCTTGTTTGAGAGGTCGCGCCTACCTTTTGACTTTGCATGCTCAAGCTCCCTGCCCAAAGAGCGCAACTTACTTCATGCAGCTGCTGCCTACTTTTGGCCTGCTCGTAAGGTCCCACGCTTTCACTCAGTCAAGCCAGGCGAGGCCTCTTACTCAAAGAGCGCAACTGTAGGAAATTGCTGCCCACTTTTGACCTGCTTGAAAGGTCCCACCTTTTGACCCAGCTCAGGTCAAGCATCCTATCCGAGGCGCGCAACTTTATGCGACTGCTGTCGTCTACTTTTGACCTGCTTGAAGGGTCCCACCTTTTCACTCTGCTCTGGCCTCTTATGCAAAGCGCGCGGCTTTCTGCGTTTCCTGTCTGTTTTTGACCTGCTTGAAAGGTCCCACCCTTTGACCCAGCTCAGACCCCTTATCCAAAGAGCGCAAGTCTATGAAGTTGCTGCCTACTTTGTTTCGAGCTGCTTGAAAGGTGTCACCCTTTGACTTAGCTCAGACCTGTTAACCAAAAAGCGCAGCACGGCTATGCCGTTGCTGTCTGCTTTTGAGCGGCTTGAAAGGTCTCACCTTTTGACGCCGCTCAGACTCCTTATCCAAAAAGCGCAACTCTATGAGAATGCTGTCTACTTTTGACCTGCTTGAAAGGTCTCACCCTTTGAGCCAGCTCAGGCCCCTTATCCAAAAAGCGCAACTTTATGAAGTTGCTGTCTACTTTTGATCTGCTTGAAAGGTCCCACCCTTTGAGCCCGCTCAGGCTCCTTATCTTAAAAGCGCAGCTTTATGGGATTGCTGTCCACTTTTGAGGTGCTTGAAAGGTCGCAGCCTTTGAGTTTGAGCCAGCTCAGCCTCCTTATCCAAAAGGCGCAGCTTTATGAAGTTGCTGTCTACTTTTGACCTGCTTGAGCGGCCCCATCCTTTGAGCCAGCTCCAAATCCCGCACCCAAAGCGCGCAGCTTTATGACGTCGCTGTCTACTTTTGACCTGCTTGAAAGGTCTGACCCTTTGAGCCAGCTCAGGCGCCTTATCCAAAAAGCAAGCAGATGCCAACTTGCTCAGCGTATAGCTGCTGGATACTTGCCTCTGATTGCATTTCTTTGCTTGCATGTGTGCCCTTATTGTAGCACATACGCAGACGCGGCGGATTTTCTTCATGAGATGACTAGCCTCAGGCTGGGGCGCTTTGCTCTTCGTTTTTTGTCCATGCAGCGCAGTCCTTGGCCTGTGCTGTTGGTTCAGGGTTTTGAGGTACTGCCGAAAGCCTTAGCAGGAGCAGAATCGCGGGAAAGTTGTACTCAAAAACGCGGCATTTTTACGGCGCGAGATGTATACATCTAGCCCGTACATCTTTCCCATGATTTCCGTACATCTCAAAAAAGTAGAATTTTGGAAACCTACTATGAATCGCCCCGGTGTAAGTACATCTCAAGCGTACATCTTTCCCGTGATTTACGTACAAGATATATATCTCGAGATATATATCTCAGACGTATACATCTCACCCGTACATCTTTGCCATGATTTGCGTACATCTAAAGCCGTAAGCTCCCTCCTGTTTAGCATTGAGAATAAGTTTTGGTTTATAATATAGATAATTATAGTATGGAAGCCTTACTTTTAGGATCTGCCTCGTCTTCGGTGGCGTTAGACCTCGCATCCGGCGCAGTGGCACGTGAATCGTCGACAAAGTCGAGGGTGCCACCTCCTTGTATTTCGCTCACTCGATCAGCACTTGCTTCTGCCGGGTTCGCACCACGTCGTCTGCCTCGGGAAGGGAATTAGGAGCACTCAACTAAAAACTAACACCAGGTCTGGAACGGGATTAGAAGCTCTCTGTTGTTGGAGAAGTTGGAAGAGTAATACAACTTCGAAATGCCGGGAAATGAGTGCGCTTCGAACGTAGAGAGGTGCCGCGGATAAAACTAAGGATCTAGGTAGACGAGGGGTCACGAAATTATTAAGAGACGATGAAAGTAAAAGAAATACAAGTAGTGTAAGTTGTAACCCAAACCCTCCTGTGTGTCCTTAAACTTTCGAACTATTCGCCTTGCTAATCGCCTGTGCTTCTTGTAATGCGGTGACAAGGCCTGAGCCAGTGTCGTTGACCCCCTTTTCGAAAAGCAGGTCGTAAATAGCGTCATGAACCTCACCTTTAGCCGCCACATCATGTGCTTGCAATGGTGCGGGTCGAGAAGGGGTTAGAGGAGGAGAGCAGAAACGGGTAGAAGTTATTGTCTAAGTAGGTAGAAGTACTTGTTGATGATGATGTGATGTCGTTAATTATGTATGAAATCATTGATGATGTGATGTCGTAGGTACGGCCTCTCCTAAGTACAAATCAAAAGATCCCGGTGCAACGTGAATGTATTGCGGCTTGCTCGGCTTTCTGCTCCCCTTTTTTGGCTCAGAAGGACCACCTCCAGGAGTTCCTAGGTCCTTGTTCATCTGAACGGAAGAAGTCATCTTTGTTGGCGTGCGCGCGAAGGGCAAGACTTTGGCGAGTGATACTTTTCTTGTCCTTAAAATTTTTTGAATTGAGCAAGTATGCTGTGCTTTTCCCCACTTTGGTTTGTTGTTGAGCTTTTTACTTTTTTGTGATTTTCTGATGCCATTTCAATGTTTTACTTTTTACCAGCAGCAGACCTCATAAGCTTTCATTTTTGAAGCAGTACGCTGCATGTTGTCGTTTTTTTTTTGGGATAGGAGATTTCACCTTTTTCGGGGGTTGCTGGGGTCCGTAATTCAGTGTTGGGCTCAAAACTTTCTAAGCAGCTTCTGTGCATAGTGGCCGGGAATGCTTCTCGAGGCTTCCTTGTAGTAAAAACAGCAGGCTGCCAAAGCCCCTGGGTCTGCTTTGGAACAAAAGTCAAACTCCTCCATTATCTACTCTGAAAAGATAGGTCGGGTACACTTCGCATGAAATAATGCTGTCCATGTTATTGTTGTTAACTAAGTTTCAGTATCGAATACTAATACAGCCTTATTCCGTTTTTTCCAGCTCTATCACTGTAAGATCTTTGTCTTCAAGTATGCTATCGAATGACGTGTGTACATACGTTGAAAAATCGAGTTAATTTCAGACGACACACGTACATCGCCGTTCGGAGTTTGGAAGGAATCAATTTCTTCTGTGCAGATTTCTTTACAATTTTGATGTCAGAAAGGACGCATTTTGAAACTCCTAGGCGCCACATCATTCTCAAGTACTTAGTAATTCCACTTTGTTTTTCTACCGACGAGGTTTCTAGCATATACATAGCGTCTAGTCAAACCTGCTTCTAGTAGAACCTAGCTATGTATTCTGAGTTTGTCAGCATAGTCTGTCTCTGTAATTCTGTGGTTAGTTTTTATAGAGTAGCTCACACACAGTCCCTCTTGGCGGATTGAAGTCTGAAGAAATAACTCGAGCAATCAGCGAGCACACAAAACCCAGCCACTTGATAATTCATTCATTCACATCCCAAGTAGTCCTCTTTTTTTTTTTGGGGCCTGGGTCTATATTCCTCGCAATACGAACATTTAATTACCCGGCGAGAATCCTGAAGCACAACGGCCAGGCACCTAAAACGAAAAAAAAATAAGTTCCAACAGTGTGTCCAGAGGACGGCCTTACTATTTAATTTCAAGTCCTGCCTTTTCGTCCCCCAACCGTAGACGATCCAGAACAATATTACACTAGGCCCCGACTTAGATCGCCCCCACCCTGTCCCAGCACTAGGCTCCGCCATCGTCTTCAAGGTTCGGCGTAGCCTCTCCCTCTCAGCAGAACCGAGTGGACTGGACTGGTTGGCAACTAGAGGGCTTTCCTGGGTGATGTAGTTGTAGTAAGAGGAAAAGTAAGGAATGACTATCGAAACACCATGCTGTCGCGTCGGTTTTGAAGTGGACGCGGACACCTGCCACGGACACAGACCCCACACCTACATTTTCGTCCCCCAACCGTAGACTCCCAACCCTAGACGATCCAGAACAATATTACACCTTCCCTACCCCCACCAAGCCCTGCACCAGCCCTCCACCTATATCTGCAAGGTCCTCGGATATTGGCGGCATCGTTGTCTTCACCTCCACACAAGCGCGCGAGAGAATCAAAGACGGCAGTATCGAGACCTGGTCAGATAGAGATACTCTGTCAAGTACTAGCCACATTGATTCATGGGTTTTTCGTATTTCTCTTCAACTCCTTGGATGCGCATTACTAGGTAATATTCTATGTCTCTGAGAAACACTATACCTCTGATGACCTAACACCCACGACGGCATAAAAAATCTATCAGCGAATGGCAATAGTACCTTGCTAATATTGTCATCTCGATCCGACAGAAAGAGGAGAAAATTTTGCTTCCCCTTGTCCGCCAAGAAAGCCACGGCATGGGCAGTCAAGTCACGTAGATTCCGAACAGGAAGCCTTTGCAGCATTGCGATGGGGGTGGTGAGTTAGAGATGAATTTTAATTTTTACTGATGTACACTGGGTTTAATGACGTCAGGGGGTCCTTGTAGGCCTTGAATTCATTCATTCATTCATTCGAACCACGTAGCAACTCACTCAAAGCTGCCTGGTTCCCTAGCGACCCCTAATACAAACAAATACAAAACCACGCCATAAGAATAAAGATTCTTCCCTGCGAACGCTACGTATCGGACCAGCCTCAGAGCCGTGTCTTCTCCATCGGGACACAATGGAGAACTACCTGGCGCTTGCCGCATGAGGATCACAGGTTCTGCAGGCAGGATGTCCTTGTTGACCACTCCATCTGGTGCTGAGGCTATGGTTAGAGCAGGTAGTTCTAGTGTACTTGACTAGGGGCAAACTGTGTTCTATTACTTAGATCTATGTCCCTTTCCGCGAACAATCAAATGTGTATCAAAACCTTAATCTCAAAAAGTTTTTCTCTGATTCCTATGAGCAACATTGTGAGTAAAACCGCCGAAGAAGCCTTAACATCGTGAACAACGGCATATTTGCTTCTCCACTTGCCCATTTATCGTATTCACTTGGAGGAGCGGTGGCGGTGGGCGCTCGTGGAGGTCTAGCCCATCTTTCTAGCTGCCACAGAGTCGCGACTGGGATTGCCGGTTTCGCAAGGTCGTAGAAGTGCGCGTTCAAGGCTGTGAACTGTTGTCCCCCAAAGATCAAATAGTGTGATGGCGTGAAAGCTAAATTCCTAGCACGCCTGGACGTGAGAAGTCCTGGATGGCACATTCCACGGGTGCAAGGTTCATCCGAAAACTGTGGCACGTAGAATGGAAAAATACCGAAGACGACGCCGGTCGAAACTGATGTGTTCCATTAGAAGAAGAGCTTCAGAATCTAGTACAAATTCGAAAAACTGAAATAAGCAAGTAACTGATCAGAATAACCGAGATACTGATGAGAAGGAAGGGTACCCTTGATGTTAAGCTGCCTTCCATATTTCAGTTAGTTGTAACTCGGGTATTTTGAGTTTTCGAAGACTTGTTTGACCACGATATCATGTGGTCACCTGAAGATGAATGAAATAGGAATCTAAATCTATCAAGTAGACTCTCTTTACTTCTTCAGGAAAAAAGCCATAACCTCCTCCTCCTCCTCCACAGCGTTCATTCAGCACTAACCTTTCCACCTTGTATTTACGACCACCCCAAACAGGTCTTGCTACGTGCACGGTCACTCGCGGTCCAGAGCCATCGCCATCTGCTGGCAGACTCGAAATCAAAACCTCAAACGTGATACTATCTCCTATCGCGTCAGTTCCGACGCCGACGTTCTTGTAGGCAAATGAGTTTGCGACGAGAGGCGGGATGAACATTGATGGTGTCACCAGCACTAGCCCCTCGTCGCTTACGGTGTACTCGCGACCGGCGATGAGGAGGGCGGTGATGGCGTCCCCAGACTGCAATGTGCCGTATAACGGGGAGAAGGGAGACACCGTCAGGACCTGGATGCCTCGGGATTAGAAGTGAACTAAGTAGTTTAAATCAAAAACGCATTGACTCTGATAGGTACTAACCTCACATCGTCTGAGTGTAATCTAGTGTTCAAAAACGCATTGCCTCTGATAGTTACTAATCTCACATCGTCTGAGTGTAATCTTTCTGCTGCACTGAGGTCACATTCATACGGATCGTGTAAGTTTCATGTACAACTCAACTCCACAGTGACACGATCCATAAGAGATGCCTCCGTAGTAGGTCCGCAAAGTCAGGCTCTTTAACGTGCGATAGGTAAACCCGATATGAGGAGTCCCCAGCCAGCCGAAACCGAGAGTGTTGACTGCGAATCCTGTGGACCTGGGATAATTGACGTGGTCGCCACTTTTTCCCAGAAGACTATCCTTGCTTGTTCCTGGATGAGCGTGGTTCATACCGTGGACGGTGGGTTAGAGAGAAGCAGCTTACGTTCTCACTGACGCAGATGGTGCAGATGTAGTACGTAGTCGTATTCAACTTCTACACTACACTTACAACATTTTTACTCTTGTGATAGATGTATTCAACACGCCTTTTTACACTTCTTTGTTCTCTTGAAAACCTCAGAGGCTTCACATCAAATTCAAGGCATAGCTTTTCAATTCTTCATTATGCAGGTATTCCAAAACCGGGTGAGTGCAAGCTTCCCTTTTCACCAAACACAAACTGGTCAGCAACCACCTGAAACAGGTATGACGGTACTGCTCCGAATAATGTGCGCTGTTGTTTAGAAGTTGGTCGCAAGGAACTCCTGTCAGCAAGGGTCATGTTGTGGCGCTTATGTCAAATGTCATGTTGTGGTCTCAGGTGATGTAATATCGACATTGTTATGTTGTCCTTGATATCCTCGGTGTAACTAATGAATATAAAACGACCAAGAAAAGCTTCTTGTTGATTCGACAGTGCTAAAGGTCTTGCCTTATCGCTTCTTTCTTTGCAGTCGTGAACGCCAAATGCGCACAAAGAAGGGCCTCTGGCGATATCGGCAACGCTAATCCTGGAGCGCCGAAGGAAGAAGAGACAACAGGCTCACTATGCTCTGGACCGCTTCCTTCCGCAGAAGAAGATGCAGATGTTCCTTTGGTTGTTACGGTACTAGGCACTTGGATACTATTCCCTTCTTCAGGCACATCATTATCGCTAGTTCTACTAAGACCAACCGTGCTAGAAGATGGCGCAGAAGCAGTTTCGGAGGACGATGGTAATTCTGAAGGAGGATTACTATTACTTGCAGACGATATCCTTGAACTAGTTCTTGTATCTTCCCTGTTCATCTGGTGATTAAGCTTATCCTCTGTAGTTGTTCTTGTTTGTTGTATCTTCACGTGGCCGCGTGGTCCTCCTTTCACATGGTCCTTCATCTCTTCAGGATCCTCAAGAAGAAGTTTGGATAGGATCTTAAACGCAACTGGCTCTGAATCCTGACGACGAAGGACAGGCGATTGCACTTTCTTAGGGTCTTTTCCACGCAGTAACAAGGCCGATTCCAGTTGTTCCTCTAGTTCTTGGGTAAGCACGCGCTCTGCATCTTCTAGTGTTGTTACCTCAGAAGTTCTTCTATTAGAGCTGTCCGTAATTCATCTTGCAAGTGCTGAAAAGTATGGGGGAGTAAGTATTCCCTTAGGATAATCCTCCATACGTTTCAAGGATGCGTCCAAAGATGTATTAGGCACAGCCTTAATTCTCCTTTTAGTGTCCTTTGTAGTAGGGTTTTCCTCAGAAGTTCTTCTCCTTTTAGTGTCCTGCTTCGTAGAGTGGTCTTCTTCCCCACGTTCTGAAGCCAGTATCGCTTTCGCGAGATCCAACAACACGGTGTCTTCATCAGAGAGAAGACGTCCTTGAGGGAGAGGGGGTTCTTGGGACTTGGCCATCTCAGCTTCTGAAGAACCCTTGGAGACATAGACGTCGGTCGTGCGAAACGGCCGAGACACAGCTTCGACAAGGCTCTAGGTTAGAAGACGCGTATTCATTTACATAAAAGCTGATGATGTCTACTTTCGAATAGGCAACCCATCACTTTTGCCGTAAATGAAATAGCGAAGCACGATCGCCCTTTGCCTCCTTATCCTTTGTCTTTCGTGGCTGCTCTCGAACTTCCTGCAAAACGGCGACAAGGTCTTTCACTGGTATGTTTTCAAATGTGGTCTTCTGCTGCTCCTTACGCGTCGTCTTCTTTGATGTAGTCGCAGTCGTGGCATGTTGTTCTACAAGAGTAGCTGCTTTTAATACTATGTCGCCGTCTCCGTGGCCTCCAACAGCAGGATGTACAACAGTCGTGGATGAAGCATCATTGATGTTGTTCATCTTCTCGTTGGTACTAGGTCCAGGGTGCTTTGGCGTCACAAGAATGTCGTCTCTGCCATGAAGGTCTTTATTTTCATCGTCCTTGTGGTCAGTGTCAAGTGCTTGATCCGCCATTCGTTGATGTCGCTCGTCACCAAAACCATGCTCAGAACGGCTACAAACCATCGACAGATGCTTCTCCATACTAGGAACAAGCATCTGATTCCTTCCATGCGGCCGATACTCACTAGCGATCATGTATTGCCGGATTAGCAAATTTGGCACCAAAAAACCCACTCCTTGCTGATGTGGCATTCCCGCATACGCGATTCCGAGTAATCGGCCATGGTGGTCGAAGGCAGGACCACCTGAATTACCTGAATTCATGGCTGCGTCTACCCAGAGATTCACCACTTCACTGCCCATGGATCGCGAAAGAGAGTTAGCAGTCGAAAGCATTAATTCTGGTAACTGGTGTCTGTCACTCATGTAAAACTTTTCTCGAAGAATTTTTACATCAGCACTTCTTCCTCTATGGTGGTTCAAACCTAAATACAAACTGAAAACGATACTCCCATTCATCATAATATAAAGTGGCTGCTCGCTATAAGGTTCACGCGCATCCACCCTAGTCACCGTGCCCTTTGTCACCGTTAACGACGTTCCTCCCAACGGAAAACCCACGAGCTGTACACTAGTGCCGATGCTTAGAGATTCATCATAGACCCAAATTTTTCGCCTAGAAGGGAGCCTAGTATATCTCGGAGACGGAGGTGATGCAATTTTGTAAGAAAGCCTATGATCATCCTAAAGACTTGTTGCATTCATCAACTTGTGACAAGTCACTTGTTGCATTCGTCAACATACAATACGAATACATAGAATTCAAACGACGTAAGTAAAAGAAGTCAGAGAAAATAAGTCCTTAACAATTGTGGCAGTCCGGTTCTCTGGATATCTTGCTCGTTGGTGACTGCTTGCGGTATCTGCTTCCAAAAAGTGTCCGAGTCGACGTGCAATAAAGCCAAATCCAGATCATGCGAGATGTCCGTGACATAGGCTGGGGAGTTAGAGGATGGAGGTATTTTTGATCATGTCTTCTAGGCGTTAGGCAGTGGCCTGGTGAACTTTTAGGCAGCCGACTCCGCCGCAGCGGCGCACCGCTAAAGCTGCCTAAACAAAGGCAAAATCTGCCTAAAGTTAAAATTTAGGCAGAAAACTCGAAGGTTTAGGCAGACCGCGAAGGGATCCTTTTGGCACAGTCTTCGTTCATATTAGAGGATGGAGGTATTTTTGATCAGGTCTTCTAGGCAATGAGACCACCCGTGGCCGTAAGTATATCACTTGCCAGTCCGTGTCGTAGACGTATGCTGGTCGCATCTGACACGCAATGGGCACAGGTCAGCACACGACGAGGGATTAGAAGATGGGAAAGAGGGAACGAAAGGAGAACGACGAGTGGAACCACTGAAATTTAATGATGGATTATGAGGTTGAGGACCAAAGAAATGAGATCGATTGATATCCTCTGCTTCAGGCTCAACAGACGAGCGAGGATTAGAGGTAGATACATGTAGTAGTAGTCCTATCAACACATAGTAGTCCTTCATACAAGGAGTAGTAGATCATACATGTGTAGTACTACTTCCATAACATTGGTGACCGCACTGCTAGTCCAGCACAGAGCTTTTTGCGTTCGAAACTGCTAGCCGCCCACGGGGCCATGTAGAAGCTCAACTCTTTCGGTGAGAAGCGGATATCCAACATTATCACTGACTATGTTAGAAAAGGAAACAAAATTGAAGATAAGGAAGAAGTTGAAGTTATCTATGATAGTGGGTAAAAAATAAATGATTTCCTAGATGTCCGCTACTTATGACAGATCAGAATTCACAAGTACTGCTTAGGCCGTGAAAGATTCTAGTGTTAGATGATGGAGTAAAATGAATCAGATGAAATAAATATCTATTCTTTCCATCTCCTGGAAAGAGTCATTACAGTACCTTGATTTGAGTGAGTTAAGATATAGCAGCTCTCTCATCATGTTCATCTTCTTCTCCAATCAATTGTTAGCCGTAATTCTAAAAAATGATGCCCAGACTTTTCCTGTCCTCCGGAGATGCCTGCATCATCCGACTCTTGCCAAGTATCCCCTTGCTGTCTTTGGTACTGGTTCTGTGCGCGTGCGTTGACCATCGCAGGTCCGCTCACTCCCATCGATGGCGCATATCCCGTCGCAGGTGTATTGAACATCGAGGGCCCGCTGGCCATTGCGGGTGGACCAACTATAGCGGGTGCTTTGGCCAATGCGGGTGTGCCACCTCTGGTACTTGACATGTCACTATCGATTTCTTAGAAGATCAAAATTTATGAAAATCATGTGGTTACTGAGACACAACACTTCATTTTCCAAAAGAAGATCTTCTACTGTTCTAGACTATATGCAATATTGAAATTATTTCCTTTTTAGAAGCATCAGCCTTAAGTAGATGTGTCAAAACTTCTTGTGTCATCGAAGCCCGATTCTCCAGATCCAGTGGGTAGGGGTAATGATTCTCCAGAGTCAGGCGAACTTGCTGCTGACCGACCTGCTCCTCCAGCAGTCGATGACTCTACTGCTCCAACCGCAGCAGGTGGCTGCTCTGTTTCCCCTGCTGATGGCTGCTCCGGTCCGCCTTGTGCAGGCTGCTCAGCGACCGCCTCCTCTGATGACCGTTCCGCGACCGCCTCCTCTGATGTCCCATCTCCTCCCGACTCAGATGACCGTTTTGCTGCCTCTGCGTCGCTTGGACCACCAGGCTTCGCGTCGGAGTTGGCGTTGGTGCTGCTGTCACCATGCTTCGCGCTGCTGTCAGTAGACATACTGCTCGTTGTAGCCGCTTCGTTTTCATCCGTCTTTTCTTGTATTTCCGCTTGAGTGGGAATACTCGTTGTAGCCGCATGAATACTATCATCTGTCGTAGTATCAGTATCATCTTTCTCATCATCTACTGATTGTTCTTTAGGAATGGCCTTAGCTGAGACACCACCCTGGTTCTGTTCAGCGTCTCCCCCGCTGCCTATCGTTCCAGCGGCCCCTCTTCCTCCGTCTGCGTTTTGGACATCACTACTTTTACCTCCAATAGAAGCTGCGTGGTCTACTCCCATCTTCCAATCTTGATTTTCCTCCTCCTGTCCTCCGACTACATTATCCCCGCCTGCTGCTGCCGCAACCTTGTCTGATTCTTTAGGAATGGGAGCAAGAGACTCCTCGTCTACTGATTCTTTAGGAATGGCCTCAAATGTGGCTCCTTCCATCTCATCTTGTTCTTCGCCATCGTCGTGGACTGGATTATCAAGGTAATAAGCATCTTCAAACGCGCAGCCAAAGGATTCCCCGGTGATTAGAAGAGGAAGAAGAAGAAGAAGAAGAACGAGAAGAAGAAAAATCATCATCATAAGTGAGGCGAGGTTGGGTAAGGCTAGAATAGGTCAGGCGAGGTTAGGTTAGGTCAGGTAGCGGATCCTTCATCATCATCATGATCATGAACTTCGCCATTGCGTCTTAAGGAGCTTTAGTACAGTCTACCGAGTACAGTCTGCCGGTAAGAATATGCCTTGTACCAAGTACCAACATTTAAGAACAAGCTTCATGCTCACTAAAAGGATCAAAATCAAGTGGCATAAGGAACTCCTTTCCCGGAGTCTCGCTGCAGTGAATTGCTCATTGCATTTCTCTTTTTAGAGGTACCGCGCTTCCTCTTTGAGAGTCTTCCTCTTTCCTCTTTGAGAGTCATGATATCCTTTGGGCGGAAATAGAGCCAAGCTGTCGTAGTGATTTCTCTTTTTACAACGACTGCGTCATCCAGCAACAGAACCAACGATGGATGAGGGTGTTTGAGGATGCGGCATAATCAAACAAAAATAAGGGTGTTTGAGGACTAGCCTTAATCTTTTCTCCGTATTCTGTCGTTCAATGCCTTCAGCTGCCGAGGACTAATTTCGAACGCTTCTTCTTCCTCAATTTAAAGGCGGGAAGTCATTGCTCACTGATGCTGAACGGAAGAGACCACCTTCAAAGCTCTCCCCTTTTCCCTTCATTTATTTCCCCTGTTGGTTCTCTCAAGAAGGAGTCTCCTCTTCGATCTCAGTGACCCTAATCTAAATGGTGACCAATAAAAGTCCACCCTTAATTAATATCCCGCTGAAGCTTGTTCTGGCAGATTTTGCCCCACTTCTTTATTTAGAGTGAGGCCCCTACGGAAAAACTGCAATACATCCCGCAGGACTGAACATCCCGAGCTCCTTTATTTTCTACTGGGAAAAAAGCCAAAAAGGATGTTTTAGATTTAGTAGTGGGGAGTGCAGTTTCTTTTCTTTTCTACTAGTGATCGGATCAAGCTTTTGATGTTTCTTGTTTTTAGCTCTCCTCTTATTTTTATTTTTCTAGTTGAACACATATTACTTATTTTTCAGTGCTTTTTCAGTGTTACTAAGCCAAGGAGGATGGCTTACCTTAGTACAGGGGAAGGAGGAAACGACCCTTAATCCATGCTCTCCTCGTCTGCCCCACTATCGGAAAAAGTATCTTCTCGCGTGACCACTGCGTTGGAAGGGATCGGCCCACGCAGAGATCGGGAAGGACAGAGATCGTAAGAGCATTCGTTAGGGCCCCGAGAATAACAGGTCAAGATTAGCGCTAAAAATGCTGGGATAGAAATGGGACAGTATAGGATGATATAGGATGGTACAAGATGGTATAGGATGATATAAGTCTTCCTTGAGATAGGATGGGATAGGAATTGGCTCGCCTACGGAGAGGCGAGCATGATCCTTGGGTCCTCTTCCTCTTTGAGGGTAATAGTAGTTGTATCCTTGGAACAAGGTGCTTCTTTTTCAGCTATAGAACGAAAGCCACTTGGATGCTCCTCTTTCAGCTATAGAAATAGAGTAGCCATGAAAGATCATGGTGTTGTACTGAAGTACATGCTTTGTTTGCGGTAATGCCTTAAGACAAACTGTGTCAGCGTCGGTTGGATGGAGGTCTCCCACGTCATCTGCTCATATGTCTCCCGAGTCACCATGCTTAGAGCCAGGCGTGGCTTGAATGTACTCGTTGAGAACCACGTTCCTCGTTGTAGTATTCACTTTCACACTTCTACTCAATGAATGTCATCTATACTCTCCTCTACTAGAAGTATCCTGCCTGCTAAGGTTCCTCTACAACTAGGAGTGAGTGTAAGAATAATTCTAAAAAATAATATAAGTTCCCAACCACGACGACTAGCAATTATCCTCATTGTACAGTATAGGTGCTAGAAGTGACTTTACTCAGGTCACCCAACATGAGTCAAGTGCAAAGATCTCTTTTGTCCGTAACTTCTGCCATTTTGCATTCACCAGTTCTGGCCAACCCGCCTGTGCAAAAATCCGAAGGAGGCCAGCGTTAAACCTTAACGCTAATTTTTCACTAGAGTCCTTGACTGAGTGGTTAAAGCTATTGCATCAGCATCCTTGGGAGCATTCTTGGCGCCTTTTCCCATCAGAAAAAGAGCCAAGGATGATGGCGAGGATGCCATTTAGCGGTAGCCATAAAGTGGGATGCCGTGCGTCCCCTTAGCTTCCTTCCCCTTCAAGAAATCAAAGGAGGGGACTCCACTCAGCATACTTCGTTCACATAGGACATCAGATAGTATGGGTGGAGCCAAGCTAACTAGGACATCAGATAGTCATAAACTACTATGCTTAAGAACCAGAGAGTTGACATTAAGCTCGCATCCGCGTCCCCTGTGCGAGCGCGTGGATTACAACTTAGAAGATTATAGGAGATTAGTCCCGTGGTCGTCGCTTCGCCCAAACCAAAGCCCTAAATCCTGAGGAACCTACAAAAAAATCAAAATTCCGGAATTGTACTAGTATCTATTGTGCGTGAGTGGAAATGATAAAAAAGAACTATTTCATGAATTGCACTACTTCTCTACGGATGACAAAACAGATTCTACTGTAGTGAATTGTCGTACTAGTAGCATCAGAACAGGGTGGAGCTTCTCCTTCTAGTTCTCCAAAAAGAGCAAGCATTTCATCTTCGACCATAAAGTAGCACTAAACTTGTTTCTGTCGAGCGCAACTCCATGCTTAATATTGGATCCCTTTTGGATCACCATGCTTCGCAGCGCTGCTCGAAGTCTACTATAGTCACAGCCACGTTAGAGCTACCGCGCTAGCCTCCCTGGGTGCATCCTTGGCCCTCTTTTTCAGTAGAAAAAGAAGATCCAAGGATCATGATGGTAAGGAAATGCTTGAGCGGCAGCCTTAACTACGTAGGGAAATATACGTTCCCAGGTTCGGTTCGTAGACTGTTAGAGAATGGCAAGATAATTGAAATATACGTTCCCAGGTTCGGTTCGTAGACTGTTAGAGAATTCAGAATTGAATCAAGCAGCCTTAAGAGAAGAGGAAAGGCCTCGTGAAAGAAGATGGGCTCTTGTCGTATCCCCCAGTTATAAAAAAGGGTGTTTTTTCCAGCTAGCCAGGAGACCATCGAGGCGGGCCCCCGTCCTCTTAAAATACATTTACACAGGAGTTTCTGTATAAGGGATCCAAATCGATGGTGTGTAAGATGGAAAGGAAAAAACATCATCCATACCAGAGAAAAAGGCAATGCCTATCGCCGAGACATTTAACGAAGGCCCAGGCTTAGAAGATTTTGATGTTCCTCGAAAAGGAGAAGATGCATGTTGATTGACGTTCTCCCACATCCAGTGGATGTCCTTCTGAAACGCAAGAAACGCTATCCTGACAGGAAAATGTTTCTGAAAATCAAAATTTGTTATGCTTAAATCATGAAAATAGGGTGACGTTTATTGTCAGGCCTGTTTTACTATGAGATTAAGTATAAAAGGGTGGTGACATTTAATATTGTCACGCGGCTAGAAGCCTTAACATGCAAGATAGAGGGGTCATCAAATAAAAAAAGGGTGACACTTCATATTGTCATGCTGGAAGCCCTAACATGCAAGAAGGCCATCACCAGCGAGCATGGTCTTTGTTTCTTTACTAAGCCCGCACACCTCCAGTGGAAGAGTACCGGAGAACCCCGGAGCTCTGTTCAGTATGTACTTGTTTGCCGTTTTTCTTAGATCATTTTTAGGTCGTGGATCCTAGGTTAGGACCATCCTTGAGGGGCATGACAATGGGTGGATAGAATCAGGATAGGATCATCTTGGAGCTACATATTATAGGATACAACAACATAAGTAGGTGGATGGTACAGGTCTAATATAGGGGTATAGAATAGAACACGCATAGAAAGATCAGGATTATACATAGGAAGGACCATATAATATTTTTTTTAGGACCATACATAGAATATTAGGTTCTTCAACTAGGACTTCAAGAACATAATTTTTCATCCAGTTGGCAGAGAGCAAAAATGTGCTGACGAGTGACGAGGAAGAATCGGCCACGCGTATCCACGAACTCGAGAGCGAGACTACCACGGCCAGGAGGCTTTCGCTTAAGTAAATTTTTCTCAACTAGTTCACATAATTAGAGCTCACAACTTCAGGAGTGCGTTCCCTCATTTCTGCGCACCTCTTCACGATCATCATCACCATACGTCTTTAGTGGTCATTCTCTACCACTCGCAAGACAAGATAGTAGTCCATTTCTTCCGAAGTCTATTCCTTGCTTCAGACATTCAAGAAGGGAACAGCGAAAAAAAGAACACCACTTCTAGTGGTCGTCGCTATATATATAACCATCACTGATTCTCAACATATTGCTTAATATCCTTTTCTTAAACAATTTCCTCAATATACTTATGAAGTGGCCTACTCCTTGCTTAAGACATCGAAGCAGAAGACAACATCAGAGAAAAATGACCCTCAGAAACAAGCTTTGAACTACGGAGATAACAGTGCCGGGGCATGTACATTCTCCGCTACATCACCGCGCGACGAGGGTGATGGCGATGGTGATGACGATGATGACGGCAACTCTAACTATCTAAAAAGCTAGAACAGTTTTGCCTTAACTTGCCCCTGCAGTCGGCTTGTCTGCCGCCTGCAATATTTTCGCATAATCGGCGTCACTCATTTCGGAAATCGGCGCCTTGCTAAGCACTTCCAACAGCTGTGGAGCCATCCTCACAATCCTGGTAGCGGTTGGTATGGCCTAAGTTGTGCTAAGATTTCAATGGCCTTAATTCTACTTGTTTATAAGTATTACACGAGTCTAAACGGCCTTTTTGTATTTTCATAGCGTATCTTCTCCAGGAATAGAGCCCTAACTTACTACAAAAATGAAAAGTTCAACAAATAAGGGAGCACATGCAGAATTTTAGGGCGTAACGGCGTAGGCATAAAAACGCCGCACCCTGCTCCACCATTTTTTGGTCTGTCTATTTCTAAACCAGGAGCGGCCAACGCTGACGCTAGGTAGAAAGAAACGTCACGAAAACGCCACGACAAGGATAAAGAAACAGCGCGCCAAATCTTGACGCCCACATGCGCAGTCTTGCTTCCTTGGTATGTCTATTCCTATCCTGAGGCAGAAAAGTCCCCTAAATTAATAGCGTCTGCGCCCATCGTTCTGCGGGGGGTTTTCACGTGGAGCTCGTGAAAATGTTCAAAGTGAGTCCCAAAGCCTGCACAAATCACCGTCACCCACATACTTTGACTCCTAATAAACACGGCGCAGCGTTCACACCTCTCCCAGCCGCGCGCCTTCGGGCGGCTTCGCTCACCGACCGAGGGCAGCAAGATGACAGACCGCGGCGCTGCTCGTTGTTCGTGGGTCTGGCTCTTGTGCTTGTCGTGTCTGTCTTGGCGTGGGTCTGCGGCGTGCGGGAGGGGCGGCAAAAGACAAAGCGCCCGCGGATGTGTCCGCCGGCGGTCTGTCACCCGGTGTCTGCGTCCTTTGGTTTTTTCTTCGGTGTTCCGCGCCATCTCCTTAGGTCAGCTGCCCCGTTGGTTCAGTTTATTTACCCTCAGCCCCGCGCGCTCCGGCCGGCCTCGCTCGTCCACTCGGTGGACTTGCAGGGGCTTCGCCTAGATCAATTCGCACTACCTTCCCCCCCACCCCCCCAAAGGCTTGAGGCACTGAAAAACCTAACCCATTGGCAGGCCCTGTGTCTTTCAAGTGTGTGCCTGTGCGGATTGGTGGGGCCCTTTTTGCGGTAGGTACACCCGCCACGGACTCCCGGGGCGACCCAGCTGAGCGCTGCGTGATTGCGTTCCAGCTCGGTTTCTCTTGGGTGGGTTGCTGCCCACGCTTTATCCCCTAGAGGCCCGACAAGCATACACAGGGATCGGCGTGCGGTGTTGTGAGCTACAGAAGCCTCCTGCGCCCTCGCGTTCTTCTATTGAGAGACTCGCTGCCGGCTTCTTTTGCGCTCCTCAAGAGAGTCGACCCCGTTTCTCTGGCTTTGTTTCTTCGGTTTCGGTATATATAACCACCACCCCGAGAGTGGTGCCTTTTGTGTCCTCAGGGATGCTATTTGAATTATATTCAGCCCCGCAGTTTTTCGCCGCAGCAAGCTCCTGCCTAACGCTTCGAAAAAGGTCTTCTACGCAAATTTATTGAGCGCTACGGCCTAGCAGTCTGCATAAATATTAAGAGCAATAAAACTTTGCAAACACATCCCTTCGGAAACCTCAACCTCCAACACCCAAACCCAAAACCTCCAACACCCAAACCCAAAAC